>CAAKHF010011993.1:5726-27672 GCA_901007745.1 Hippocampus kuda
GGGGAAGGCGGGGGGGGGGGGGGGGGGGGGTGTTAGTATCTTCAAATCCCCTTGTAGCTAATCAGAGCAAACCTGAAACATGGAGCTGTTTTCACAATGGGGAGCTGTTCCCCGATTCGTTGAAATTCCAAACGGACTCCGATGCGAGGCGGACTAAGACTGAGAGACAAGCTATTCCGGCTCTGGCACTAAAGCACATTGGACAGGAAACGCTTCCTGTCTTCCCCGGAGAACGGGGCACTTTGACGGGACGGGTTAGGACGGAGCACTGCCCCCCCGTCGGTACTGAACCAGAAGCGGGGTTTGCCGCCCTGCCAACGTGGGCCTCCACCGTGGTTCCACTGAGATCCTGCACTCCGCGAGTGTTTCCTCCTTTATATGTTACTACTGCAGAATCTTCTGATCTGTGATTCTATTGCGAATATATAGAAATATATATATTCGGGAGTGGTTACCACCTATATTTTTGTGCTCGTATTTCCCACGGGCGCGAGGCCAGGACGGACCATAGCAGCAGATCATCATGTGTTGTTTTTTTTTCGTTGTTGCGGGGGCGATATCCGGTTGACCACATATTTGTCCCTTCCTCGTTTATTTATTTTTTTTATATTTTCTTCCTTCATAGAATGTGAAGTCGTCCACTTTCATCGCTTTTTGTGGTCTGCTTGTGGTGAGGCGCGACGGTTTTTGTTGACCATTTTCACGCCGGCCTTCAAAGATGGCTTTTTACCACGCAGATTCACTGCCCATGCTCTTTTGCATTAAAAGCATTTGTCACTGTCGCACAGACGTCACCCTGTATCTAATTATCTCAATGAAAAAAGTCGCAGCGTCTGCGTGAACACTATTTTTGTGCTTCAATATATATTTGCCATGGGGCAAGGGCAAAGGTAAATTCTAGCAGCAGATTATATATAGCATTGGATTCGGGGTGGGAGGGGGGCGGATGAGCCGACAGACCACTTTTTTTGTGTTATGCCTCTTTGTGGTCTGACTCCTGTAGCGTTCAGGATGCGAGGTACTATGACATTTGCTGCAAAAAGCATGACATTTGCGGAGGATTCAGGTGATATGAGCCCCTTTCACAATGGCCAAAAAGATAGCTTGTTGCTCTCCTTTTCACTGTGGCCCAGACATCAGCACGCATCTACTGTAATTATCTTCAAAAAAATTTTTAAAAAAGCCGCACTGGCTGAATGAGCACGCATTTTGGAAATGGCTAGGCCGTGTTTTGGTGGATAAATGACGGCTCAACCGCTATATTCTTGTCTGCTGGGAAACTTGTGTGAAAGGCACTATTGATGCAATCCAATGAATAGTCCCTGGAGAATTTCGTTTTTTTTTTTTTTTTTGGGGGGGGGCAAAAGTTTAAATTCCTCGTGAGATATTTCAGTTCTGAGCTCAGTCAGTCCAACATTCTTCTTGTGCAGGTCTGTTTGTTTAAATTGAGTTGAAATTTGAGAACTTAACTTGGGCCAGGAGTCGAGTTTCAATTGAGATTATTTTATTTTTTTTCCTCACTATCAGATCTTTTGTTAACGACCTCTATCAAACAGTAGGATGCCCCGTGGAATACATTGTTTTTCTGTTGTTGTTTTTTTTCCCCCAACCGTGCATTTCAAGAAACACAAGCCTTATTTTTTCTGTCTGATTTTTTTAACCCTGTGTTGCAGTTCCTCTTAGTTGTTGACCTTAAAATGATTCACACGTCCATTTTTCTTTCTTTTTGCGGAGATGTTGCCCAAATGAAGTTTTGTTGGCGTTTCAGTTTTTCATGCTCAATTGGACAGTTTGGAGTGATTGTCGTCGTATGTACGTAGTTGTTGTGTTGTGGTGGTTTTAGTCGTTTAGTTTTCACAATGAGTCTGACACAGTGCCTACCAAAAATCAAACATTTTTGGGGACTCTGCCTTCTACACATCCTTATTCCACTTTCAAAGGCATTTTCATCCCCTGCCACAAGCTTTTGCCAGTGACTGCAATAACATTGATTGGAAGACTGAAGCCCTTCTTCGCCCCCGTCGACGGACACTGGAAGTATTCCCTGTTTGAGAATTTAAAAAATGAAGAAATGGTTAAAAAATATATATATACCTAACTAAACAAAATGTTTTGTACAGAAATATATTTTTATGATGAGATTATTTGTAAAATGTAATGAATCTATTATGTAAATTTTCAATGCAATGTAATATTAAAAAAAAGGCTCCTGCGCTTTGGTAATTAACATGTCTTTTTCATTGTGTTCTGGGACGGTGGGTTCTTGCTTTAAAAAGTTGCTCTTGAGTTCAAGTTTGACTATAAATAAAACAAACTTACACTTGAGAGGCCAAAGAGAGTGTTGCTATCTCACCTTGGGGTAAAGTCCCCAAACTTTGGCCTGTTCTGTTTATCTATGGAGATGTTATCACCTAAAATGCAATATTTTATTTATCGTTTGTTTGTATTTGTTTTTTATTTAAATGACTTTTCAGATTTTCGACTTTTTAACCTCAATCCTAAAACGTTTAGTTGGGAAAAGTTTAATAGCGAAAATACACGTTTTCTTTATCCCATGCAGGAGAGTGACACTGATGTGGTGAAAAGCATCGACGAATTTAACATTTGTCTAATTGCTGTGACATTATTTCATTGTTCTTCCATTTAAATTACGACAGTAATCTCAATCAATTTCTTTGATTATAACAATGACAAAGAGTTTTGAATTTGTGAATATCCAAAATAGAGCGACGCTTTTCAGGATTTGCTGTCGTCATTTTGACGTGACAAGGTATCCCAGCAATACTCGACGTTGGTTGAAGATGTCTCTTCCTGTGTTCGAAAGGGAGCAACTTTTCATGTCGACGACGTATCCCAATAAAGGTGAGAAGATTTCATTTTCTCTTTTTGAAGAGGCCCCGGGTTTTGTGTCGGTCAAAGGGTTTAAGTGAAACTTGTTCGTCGTGTTGCTAAATACTGCTAATTATGTCCGACGGGTGTCTTCTTTGTTTGTTTTCGACGCTCCAAAAGTAACCAACATCGTGTTTCAACGTTTCAACTTTGTGTTGTGGAACGAATTCTTGCAGCTCATTTCAGTTCAAATGCCACTTTTTGGAAAGCTGACACATCCTAATATTAGGAATTGTGGGCCAAATGTACATGAATGAATAGGTCATATTAATGGTTGTGTATATTTTTTTAATTAATAGTTGTATATATTATTTAAAATTGTACATTCATTTCATTTTATACAGTATAATGTGTGTATATATTTCTAATTCCCCTATTGAAATCCAGAAACTTGGAACTGTCCTGTTACAGTGCTTTCTTGTTCCTTGTCACTAGATGACGCTGCAGTACTTGTGTAGGACAGGTAGTTTCTCGTTTTTTGACGCCGCTCCTGTCAAACTTGTCAAAGAAAATTACAGTCGAACATATATTTTACATTACTTTCTTGTTTTCCCACCATATTTCAACAAATATTGAAATGGATACACAGCGTACACGTCAGAGTAAACAAGTACACATCAGACATACAATAAAAAAGATTAAACAATTTTTAAAGTAACAACATAAAATCAGTGCACACAACAAAACACAAAATTACGACCGGCAAATTATATATACACGAAATAACGTCTTTTTCGACTTGGTGCTTGCAGGACACAAAACCGTTTCTCAACGGTGCAGAGTGTAAAGTAGCAGTACGCCACTAGATGGGGCCAGCACACCGCTAAAGAATAATACAAGACGGTACGTCATTCTCTGACAGTGAAGCAGTAAAAACTGTGCGGGGGGGGGGTTACATGACAAAAACATGAGGTCTATTCCAATGAATAAAAGCATTTTTGAAGTTGTTTTTACATGTACATATCTTTACTTAATAATTCTGTTTTACATTTTTACAGTGACAGATCCAATTGGAGAACTCTGCGGCGTGGAGATTCAACAGAGGTAACCAGAGTGCAACAGGATTAAGTAAGAATAATTTTTTTTTTTTATTCAAGGGAATATCATGTAGAAATGTTTCATTCTTAAAGTGTGAGATCTGGAAATAGGATTTAAAACAGCATGGCTCGAGTGTGTACTTAATATACAATTTATTAAATTTATTAAACAAATATAGGAAAATTACAAAGAACAAACTTGAAAATATTTAACCAGAGGAAAACCTTTTTTGAAGCTAGCCCCCCTATAATAAATCAGTTCAATAGTTTATAAAAGTGTACTAAATTTTATGAGTTTGTTTTGGCAAATATTCAAAATATACCCTCTTCAAATCATTTAAAATATTGATTTCTTTTCTTTCTGAGTTTTTTGGGGGTTTTAGTTTAAGTTTACAATGATTCTGGTTAAGTGCTATGGAACATTTTCTTGAGGTATGCGCCAATAGGCTTTTTTTAATGTTGTGGTTTACTAGAGCTGGCTGATTATGGGAGGGTGGGGGGATAATAATCACAATTATTGCTACTGATTTTGAAATCACCATTAATAAACACAATTGAGAACTGTTCGCCGTCTATCAGACTGCACATAACACACTCAGGGAGGACGGAACAGCATATATGACAGGATGGTACAGGGTATGAAGGGTCATGGTATCATAGCGTTTTTACAAGTGCAGACATACAGTATCAACAACCAACCCAATACTGGGATCGGTACACTCCTAAATATTTTTGTTGTTTTGATCAAGCAAATAATATCAAGAAGAGTTGAAAAGTTTCATAGAAAGAAAGCCCCGTGAGCCGCAAGTTTGACGTGTGCTTTAAATACTTTGCATGTCTTCCGATAAGTCAAACGACTCGGGAGCTTTTCTGATATCATTCCATCTTCCTCCCGTTGGCTCTCGACCAATGGGGGAATTCGGCCCTCCGGTCCAGAATGTTTTTTTTTGTTTTGTTTTTTTTCCCTTCCCCCTGTCAGTAAAGGTGACTGCCGAGCCAAACAGAACAATGTTTTGTAGCACCCACATTAATTATGCATCCGGCTACAGAAATCAGACCGCCTTGATCATCTCATTTTGAGTTTTTTAAATTTATATCTGTATTTATCGTAGTCCAATAGAGTAATTGACAGTTTTGTCACGTCATAACTTGCTTGTGTTTGATGCTTCTACATGTTCCATGATTCATATTTATTTAATGCCGTCTGTCGTCGTCATGCATAATTAAAAGAAAATATTTAACCAAAATGAAGTTTGTGTGTGTGTGTGTGTGTGTGTGCGTGCGTGCGTGCGTGTGTGTGTGTGTGTGTGTGTAAGGGGGGGTAATAATTTTATAAGAAATAGTTCAAGAAAAACAATATTAACTCCCTAAAATAAAGTTCAAATGAGTTTTTATATTTGTGTGGCAATTTTGTCATGCTGTGATTCAAATTCTGTGTTGTCACCTGACCCTTTTAATTTCATCTTAAATTTGACTTCACCTCCAAATAATCAGATTTTTTTTTCATAAAATCGAAAAACATATGAATATATACACTGTAGTTACTCATTGTGACTTTATTCTCAAGAAAATAATTTCAATCATAATTTCCCTCACCCTGTCACTTATTTGT
The DNA here is from genome assembly GCA_901007745.1 of Hippocampus kuda. Lineage (NCBI taxonomy): Eukaryota > Metazoa > Chordata > Actinopteri > Syngnathiformes > Syngnathidae > Hippocampus > Hippocampus kuda. Next base: position 11,265 of record CAAKHF010011993.1, read on the forward strand.
TCTCTCAACGTTTAGAGCTTGTCCTTCATAAATCAAAATTAATTCTTGTGATTTAATTTTCTTTTTTTTTAAACAAAATCACCAATATTTCTTTGTAACTCAAGCCTTTTAAATGGAAAAGTACTCATCAAAATGACTCTTCGTTTGTCATAATTCTACTCTTCTTCTTACTGTAGAATTGTCTTTTTACTGTGGCCCTAATGCTCCTTTATGGTGTTGGCATTTTTGATGAAGGCACACATTGCCGTCAAGGAGCAACAGTTTATACTTTGCAGTGTGCAAGTATGAACAGAAATCTCTGACTGTACTGCAGTACAGTGCTGGACTGAATATACAATTCTAAGTACGGCCTAAAGAGGGCGCTTAAATCTGTATGAATTCTGTGTCTCTGTGGCCTGTCTTGGACAGTTTCCTGATAGCTCGAGTGGTGATCCGACTGACCATGTTTATTTTTCTAAAACTAATGAGCAAAATGAAGGCTATTGAGCAAATTGCACTATTGGGCTCGCGCTACTTGTCCGCATGTGTGCACAAAGCGCCCCTTCGGCCTTGAAGCCGGTCGGCGTAACCAATCGATGTGCGAGAGAAGCTCATCCGTGTCCGACATGATGCGGCAACCATGTTTGATTAAATGGCCGCCGTGTCCTCACCGGGACACAAATCAATGGCGTTGGAGGGGTGGGGGGGGTCACTTTACATGACGCGGCCCAATGTGGCGCCTGCTTGTATTGACCCGCATAAGCAATAAGAAGAATGCCATCCTTTATTTTTGTGTCATTTTTACAAGATATCCTCTCTGATGTTTGAAATCAGTCGTTCTCAAACCTTTTACACAAAGTACCACCTAAAAAAACAAAAAATATATAAAAATGACCACCATTAAAATACAGCTGCGTATTCAGTCTAAGTCTTCATGAAAATATTGAATTCCAAATACCGATTAATTTTTCATAATTGATGAAATAACTGCCCTAATTGTACACTCAACATTATTTGTGAACACAAAATGCACTTCTTCCCCCAGCCAACTCACCCCCGCCGCGGCATTGTTTCGAGACGTGAGCAGCTATCATCGTCTTTCGCTCCGTCCTACGCCACCCTGTTTGGATGTCGAGAGCGAGACGTTGCAAACCATCGGCGGGCGGTGTCGTATCACTCGCGTCCTGGGATTTGTTTGACTCGGGTAATTGAAAGTGTTTTAAACTATTACGGCGGGCACAGGGGCTTGTTTAAGTGTCGAGCTGCCAATCAGTGAGGCGGGCGGGCCCGAGAGCGCCGGCCCGTCAAGGCCTGTCAGTCACTCGCTGGAAAGCCTTAATGGATTTCTCCATGCCGGAGTTCAGAGACAGACGGCAAAATCAATGCGTTGTCATGTGTGAGTGGGATCCATCAAACAAGCGGCAGCGCAAGTCAGATGGAATATTTGTGTGCGTGTGCGTGTTTCTCTGTGATAGTTCTGGTACAGTTAGCCGTGACACTCCAAAATGTCTCTACATCCGGTATAGCAGCTAGCTAGCTAGCTAAACTAGCTAGCTAGCTCGAAAAGGGTTTGCAGTCTAAAATCACAGTTAAGTAGTTTCTAAAAATGTTAGCTCAAATTTCCAATTGTTCCGGGACATTTGGATTGAAAAGTTTCACTTGGCTGCTAACGAGAGAGTCACAAGCTAACTTGTTTGGAGCTTGTAGACACGTTCGATCCAGACAAGGCTGCATGTTTTTAGTGTGTGTAACACTCGACTGAATAATTGCAAACTTTAGTAAGAGCACTTGTTTCCACTCTTTGCACACGAGACGTCTGTCCGTGGGCTTCATTAATTTAAAAAAAAAAGAAAAGTGAAAAGTCTGCCACCCTCCATTTTATTCATTTCATTCCTGTGAGTGAATACCTGCTCTTCATCTCCAAACCGGCATCTGTGATTTCTCGCCCGCACATCCCGCTCAACCACAACGTCTTTTTTTTGGTGGGGGGGGTGCTTTTATCTCCGCAAAACGATGGCTTTCGCTGCCGTCACCGCAGTCTAACACGAGGCAGACTCTCACGTCTGTGTTGAGCTAAACCAGACGACCCCGTGAAAGGCACCAAATCATTCCACCATGTTGAGAGCCAAAGTAGTAATTACTCATAATTGTGGGTGGGGAGGGGCTTCAATTTTTTTCTCACTTTTTTTTTTTTTGCAAATTGGATGATTTCCTTTTTTTCCCTCCCTTCTTCTTTTCAAACGATGTCAGATACCTCAGAAGTTTTCGAAAGAAAATTGAAAACAGAGGTTATTTCGTTTGTCTTGTTACCTTTCCAACAGGCTGCCATTTGATGACATCTCACACTGTCGCATAAAAAAATGGAGTGGCCTTTTTCTTTCTATTTGACTGGACATGTTTAATATTTTATTGAAAGCATGATAATTAGTACAAAATCTGACGCATAGTTGATGTCATTTTGTCCTTCTTTCGACTACAAAACAGTTGAGGCAGAATCAACGGCGCCTCCGCTGCCCATTGTAGTCATGACACATTTTTCTTTCGATTTCCGGCAAAATTTACATTGAAGACATGATTTCTTTGGCATTGCCACATGCACTGTTTTTATGCGCCAATAGGTGGCATCTTGGTGCCAAGAAAACAGTTTGAAGTGAGGTAAGAAGCTTCGTTTAGACGCAAATGTTCCTTTGCTGATATTTTTGTGGCATCCATAGGAAATCACAAATCCTTTTTGGGGTACTCTACCTATTTGCGGATTTTAACTGTTGGGGGAGAAAAAAAAAGATTTCAAAATGGTGCCTCAAACATGTTGCTACGTTATAATGTGACTAAATTTGTGTACAACTTTCAACAAAATTATCCCTTGAACAAAAAAAAATATATAATAATAAAAATAGAACATTTAAGTAAGATATCCTTTATTTGTCCCACACTAAATAAAGGATACCTTACTTAAATGTTCAATTTTTATTTATTTTTTTGTTCAAGGGATAATTATGCACTTACTCTCTGTCCTTGCTCAATTGTGCTCTCCTTTCTAACCTAAACCTAAATGGGCGTATTTCCTAATGTTAGCATAAATGTGAACGATTTCAGTCAGCGACCGGTGTCTCCAAAAGGTTGCAAACCACGTAATCCAGCGCGACCTTGTCTGCGAGTTGACTTCCTGGTTGAATCAACATTTTCCTTTTATTTCGCGAGATCTCATGACCCACTTTTATGCTCGCCAGCTGAAAAAATTGTGCCGGGCCAACGTCATTTCGATAGGCTGTGACAAACGCAACCGAGGGCGCTACAGAATTGCCTCTGGAGCTGTGCATCCCTAGCAACTTTAAAGAAACAGGCTTCATGGATTTAATAGCGAGTGTGTTTATGTAGGGTCCATATGCTAGGGCTCACTTGTCCCACCCTCCACCCTGTAGGCTTGTATTGGGTGGGTGGGTGGGTGGGTGTCGTTGGAGCCCTCAGTGTGGCCTGCCAGCCTCAGACATCAAACTCGGCTTTCTTGGCAGTGCCGCATCTCAGCAGCAATAACAAGGGGCCGAGCTGTTATTTTTACAAGCGCTATTAGGCAGAAACTTCATGTGCGTGTGCAAAAACAGACATCGAAAACACTGTGTTTATACACGGATCTCAACTCGGAGCATATGCACCCCCACCCTCTCACCTAAGCATCCACTCACAGCTTGAGGCGGGGGGTGCGAGGTGGTCCGACCTGCAGAAAATCACATGCGACACAGCGGAGGTGCATCTCTTGACATGCTGCGATGTGGCACGCCCCGCCGCATTACCGTCCACCAGGGCTCGTGGACACCCAAACTGAGGATAGCTTCTCGAATTGGGATATGTGGGAAGCTCTTTACCACGATGTCGCAAACAGCCACTCATTTCTTCCGGCCTAATTGGCACACATGCAAATTCATCTTGGAGGGAACCACCGCGACAAGGCCAATGTGTGCGTTCGCCTGGCCGAGTTAGCTCCACGTGCACTCAAGTGTGACCTGAGGTGCCCGCCGCCACCACTGCAGATGGCCGCCATTCGGTTCGTGTTTGGATCCCGTACGCCGTTGGGGTTGGATCGTACAGGGATGTTCTCTGATTTCCATAGACAACCATTTGACATACTGCCAAAAGATTGCAAGTATGATCATAATAATCAATCCTGAATTGCCAAAGTCCCTGAACAAATTGACGGTGTCCTTTAACATGGACGTTTAAAAGAAGTATGCAAGCCTCGGCCAGTTTTCGAACAAATTGCGAGTCAAGACTTCAGTCTGTGAACCCAAATTTGCATTTACTATGTTCGTACACAGTCGACATCCAACTTGAATGTATTTGGGTCCGAGTTCGGGACGACCGTCAGATGCATCCACGACGGATCGGTCTCTCTGCCGCACCAGAAGCGATAACGTCCGCGTCTTCTACATAAACACGAGCTGTGGCGCTGGCTGCCTCAGAAGCCAGCCTTTGAAGTGAAGTAACGACGCGGGGCAAAGTTAATTACGTTCCATTATGCAGGCCGGGCGCGACAGCGCGCTTAGCAAAGGCCATGTTTTTCCCTTTAATTAACTAGAAAGCCAAGCAGTTGCCTGTCAGGCGGCCGCTAAAAGAGCGAGGAAGGAGCCCTCGGGGCGCCGATGAGAGGCTGCTAACGCCGGCCACATGCTAATTGCGCTGTGTTAGCGTCATAAACTGCACTATCACTTGCCACTTTTTTGTCGTCTTGCTGAAATGTGCAAAGGGATATCTTTTGGTGGGGGGGGGGGGTGGTCTCCGGGGAGCCCGGGAGCGAGGGGTGCCGAGGAACTTTTCACTTCGAAAACACCGCCAGTGCATTTGCCATCTGAGTTCTTAATTGGAGAGGCCGACAGAGCAACCCCATGATCACTCTGAGCCAGATGAAGGAATTATTTTTTCCAAAGCTTGTTAGCAGCAAGAAGGAAGTAAACACATTTTCTAGTTCGCCGTCGATGGTTTTCAAGCACAAAAAAAAAGCTGCTTGAGGCTTGGACAGCATCTGTATTGCCGTTGAAAAGTTTGGAGTTTGATTAGAATGTCCTTATTTTTGAAAGTAAACCTTTCCATTGAAGATTAATCAGAAATAGTCTGGAAATTCTTCATGTGGTTTAAAAAAAAAAGTAGTAATTTCCAGGTTTTTTTTATGCACATATTTGCAACTTTCAAATTCACCTCTGAGTAAATTCTCATGTCTGTCGTCCATTTTTTTTTGTTTTTGTTTTTTTTTCTTACTTTACGAAGGAGAGGTCTTTTTGAGTCACTACTATTTTTCTAACTATCGTATTATTTTGAAATGTAAATGTATATTTTAGCCTATTTGTATCCCTCAATCACTCAACAAAAATTGTTCTCAATCCCCATGGAGCTCAACATGAATGGCGGTTAATTATGTCATCAAGTGCAACACTGTTCATTGCCAAAGGGTGGCGCTAAGCACAAACTAAAATCACTTTTCTAGTCGTTAGTGTGCACACAGGCACCTGAGACTTACTGTTTATACATTAGCACAATACATATTTTACTTTGTCAGCAACGTATTTTAAATAACTACCCACCCATACACACACACACACACACACACACACACACACACACACACACACACACACACACATGCATACACACACTCACAGCGTTCAATAAGCGTGTGTGTTTGTGTGTGTGTGTGGGGGGGGGCGGGGGGGAGGCGGATTTCAATGACAGTGTAGCAGTTATTAATGTCCACCGCGTTGTAATATGTTCTGGGAAGAGGGTGCGTCGGCTTCCCACTCGATTCCCCCCCACCATCCCACCGGGAGTCCGTCACAGGGCTCCAGCTGTCTGGCTCCAGTATGTAAAAAGATCCAGGCCTCATTGCACCCCTTCAACGTTCACAACCTCTTAAAAGAAGACCCCCCCCCCCAAAAAAAAATCAATAAAAAGGCAGCCAACAAGTTGATGTATGTGTGTGAGGCAGCTTTCACCATACAACGCGTTTGTATTACTGCAAAAGTCTCAGGCGTGTCAAAGATTTCATTTATAGTCCATCAATGGCTGAAATCATTTCCATATTTTTTTACTTTTTTTTTTTAATTATGACTTCATATGTCAGGTGCTTGATATTCCTCGACACATTTGCTACTACTTGCTTCTTTGTTGAATATATTTAACCCCCAATTCCCGCCGTCATTGCGCATTTTTCTTCCTGTTTTAACATCTCGCCATTGTGCCAACTTTGAAAGAAAACACCATCTTTTTTTTTTTTTAATTCACTCTGGGTGCAATATAACTTATATATGGAATGCAATGAGTGAATATGGAAAAGAAAACAAATGATCATGCTCCACAATTCCTAGTTGTATTACTACTTAAGTTGTTATTGTCTGAACTTTCTTGTTGTTACCGATTTGTTGCTTTACTGTTGTATATGTTAGTTGTTCCATGTACAGCACTTTGTATGCAGCAATGGCTGTTTGAAAGTGCTCTATAAATACAGTTGACTTGAACTTGTTTTTGGGGAATTTAGTTGAGGTTTGTGCAAAATATAACCTATTTGCAGATTGATTTGCTTTTTTTAATATAAAATTTGTGTAAAAATGTAATTTTCAAGGGAAATTGTCATTGCCGTGACAAAATTACTATTTGAGCAAATTGTATTGCATTTCTTGGCAAATTATGAAGAAAAAAATAATGCCAAAACTGCATTGGGAGAACATGGAATTGTTGTGACAAACTAAGTTTTTATAGCAAATGTAAGCATTTTTGTGGCAGTACCGCAAGGTCATGGCAAAATTTTTCATTTTTATGGGGAGTCTAGCATTTCTTTGGTCAATTGTAGCATTTTTATGGCATTTTCAGGATATAATTTCACATTGTTGTCCGTTTATTTTCACAGCAAAATCTATCATGTCTGTGTCACTGTCCACACCAAAAGCTCACCGCTTGTTTTTGTGTAAGATGTTGAAAGTCACAGCGAGAAAAATCTATTAGACGTCCGCATAGTCGGGAGTTGTGCCATTTCGGGAGGTCAAGGACGGTTGACATCTTTTGTCGTTCCTAGCCAAACCTCTTCCATAATATAGTCCTGGCCAAGCAGTGCGGCATCGCGTCATTCCAAGTCCAAACTTAAGTCAGGTAAGAGAGTCAAAACGAAATCATTTTGACTTTCCATCTGTCGGTCCTTCTCCTTGCCCGGCGTGGGCCCGCCTCCCCGCTCCCCGGATGGGTTCCGGCTGTCGAGCGGGTGGCGCTGGTGGCCGGTGTGACGGCTCGGCTGTCTGGTGTCGCGTGCGATCAGCGCGCACGTCGCGCGGCGAGGCCGATCGGAGCTGAGCGCCTCCGCCTCACCGCGGGTCACCTTTCACGGGCAATTAGTGTCGGAGCACGGGGCGCGCTCGCGGCTTGTCGGCCCCGCTTATTGTGACGCCGGGCTCGGCCCGACACTCCCCTCTTCCTCCTGCCGTTCCTCGTTGCCTCTCCATCTCCTTGAGTTTTCCCCTGATGTGCTTTTGCCGCTTTCTGGCTAATGGCTGCTGTCTGGCAATATGTTGTCCAACTGTTCAGCTCTGTCTTCATTATACACGCTTGGGCTACAGTCATGTAATGCTGTACGTATGCACATTATTCCAATTACGTCTCCCCAAGTTCTTCTTCCCGGGACTTGGCTTTCATGTTTTGTTTTGTTTTTTTGTTTTTATTTTTCCGACAGCAACTTTAGTCGTTTTACTTTTATGATGCGACAAACTTGCCTATTGAACAGGCTTGTTTTGGTGCATTTCAACCGTTTGAAATGTACACGAACTAGCAACAGTCCAGGACTGAAGTGCAACAGCAACACCCCAAAGAAATGGTGTCATCAATTAAATCGTTTGGTTTGATTTTACACCGCAGGTGATTTACACGGCGGGTTGGAATGCATGGCCTGTTTCGTCAATTTCAGTCTCTATTGAATCAAGTTACTTTTTCTGAGTCAAAGCTTGAATTTTATACTCAAATTTCACATTCCCAATGAGGCTACTTTGAACTGTTTGGGAATTTAGCTGTGGTGTGGGTAATATTTTATTTTTATAAAGGCAGGTTCAAAACCAGAAACGAACCAATCACCGATTGATGGTGTCCTGAACCCCCTTTCAAGTGTTCCTTTAGAAGCTCAACAGCTGTTTTTAAACTGTTTTTGAGTTCTGAGACAAATACATACAATACAGATGCAAACATCTCGCCGCATGCGACAGAGTCGTGTACGAGTAATCAGGAGCCAGCAGCAATAGCCGGTGTTATACTTAATATACATTGTGACCTGCATACATACATTATCCCAGCCGTGCTCCAATATTTCCACCGCACGCTTTAACGGTGCACGGATGAGGAGAAATCAAGCAAAAGGGCATGTCATTTGCATACGGAGGGCTTCATTAGATGAATCTAAGGACGGCAAGGAGAGCAAACCTCAGCCCGCCGTGATGAATCGCTGCTTCATCGCCTAGTCGCCTTGTAGTCACCCTTATTTGCATATGTTCTATTTCTGTATATGTTATTTACTCACTTAATAGTGGACACTTCGGTTTGCTTTGAGACTTTACACGCTGTGTATAAAAATACGGTACAGTATCATGATGTAGTACTTTGCAGAATATACCTTCTAGTTTGATGATCATTCATTTGTTGAACTTAAATAAATTGATTGATGTTGTTGTGTGGACTTGACGAATTGACTGAATTTTTAGTGCATCCCTACAAATTTGTTCTGGCTATCTTGGGCCGGTGTCTTTCAGTGATATTGTCACCCAACGTGGTGCCTTACTGGCCCTGGGACGCTGGCCCTGAACTAGCTGCATCCGTGAAGAAATCTGCTGTGTTCAAGCCCCAACTTTTTACTTTGGTGATGCCAAAAACATTTGCTGAATCCAAAAAGCTAGGAAACAGAACTTGAATCAAGATGTTCAGCATTCTAACAGGTGATCGGCGCTGACATGAAATTTCACAGTGATATGAAGCTCCCGCCTTCGGGATTACGATCTGATTTTTGTAAAATAAGTCAAATATAAATCATAAACATGCTGAATAAATAATTTTCCCGCTCGTATAAATGCACCCAGGGGTAGTTGCGTCTTGGCAGGCCTCACGCCATGTTGTCTTTTTCAAGGCGAACCTGCGCCGTCAGCCCTCGGACACGCCGTTTCATCTGGTCGTACCGTGTCTGACGAGATACGACTGGCCCGGTCCCAATTGGGTCCTGCATCTCAGCAGCCAGCTATCACCCTCTATAAAACAAGAGCAACCCAGATGCCGTCAGATGTTTTGCTCGCATTGCGCCAGTGCACGTCCTCGGAGGCGAAGAAGGGGGTTTCGGAGTAAGATCCCATGATCGGAGCCATCCAAAAGGCTGTTAGGGAGTTGAAGGGATTCTTATTAGTGCTGAAGTTGCTGACAAATAGAGTACGCGCGGCGCCTACATTGGAGATGATGTGTCAGTGAGCTGTTTGTTTCTATTTTTATCGCTGGAAAACTCTTCGTTCGTTAGCAGGCACACTTTGAACAAGAGATTGCCAAACGGTTTGTGTACAGCGTCCAAAGAAAAGGCAATGGGATTCCAAATATTTGAATAGGCTGTTGGTTGGTTTTTGTGGTCATTTTTTTATATTTTTTTTTTAACCAGCTGTCCATCAGATGTTTGCCAAAATTGCTTCTCTCTCAAAGTTTCTTTAAGAAGCCTTTGGGGGAGGGGGGGGGTGGGGTCATATATAATCGGCTATCACGTTTTCATATAGATCAGCATTCAGTAGTGAAATATCAGCCCGCTTTATATATTTATTTTTTTCTTTTTTTAGGTTTGGTCATTTAGCAAGGTTGACATTTTTTGCTCTCTGTCGGTTTGTTTCTTTGATAATCCAATCCTCATCCGGGCTGCCGCCATCGACCTACTAGCCAAACTGTTAAATGCGTGTTGAAACTAAACAGGAGGAATAAAAACAAAAATCACCCCAATGTGTACAATCGAGATTTTCTTTTGAAATTATATTTAGTTTGGCCCCTTGAGAGGCACCTTTTCTCCTGAATTATTTTCTCCTAGTCGGGAGATGGAGCGCATGCAGAGATCAAGACTCAAATGATGTATTTATACATCATTATATATAAGTGGGGGCAGGAAAGTGCAGTGAAACTCCTCTATAACGAAATCATGTTTGCAGCAAGACATTTTTCACAACAGGGGACTTTTTTGCTGTAGCTAATTTTATCTCAGACGTAAACACGAACACACATAAAAAACGTATATGTGTGCTTTTTATTGCGAGGCAAGAGCAGAGAAAAAATATTTCTTATCACAGAACAGGGGGACTTTTGAAGGAGAAGCAGAAAAGTGGGAGTGGCTTTCATGCATGAAAATGTTTTCACACTAGGGGGGTATTTTCGCCCATGTAGGTTTCGTTGTAGAGGAGTTTCACTGTAGTTTAAAACTTGCAACAAATCTTGTTTCGAATAACTTATGATGTCAGGTAACAGTGCTACTGAAATGGGAATAGCTCGCTGATCCACCCAAACAGGTTGGATATTTGGCATCCTATGTTCTACTCAAAGACACACACTTAACGTCGCGCTAAACGATTCTTTGCGATGCGCTTTTATTCTAAGTGGATGTGCTAAGCTTTTAAATATGACCTGCGACCCCTTACAAGCGGAGCGGAAACAGGACGAGGAGATTCATGTTTATTCAGTTGTCATCGCAGCCCCCGGGACAAATTAACGTTTAGCAGTGACTGTCGCCCCCGAAGACTGCAGTGAGCACCTTTGGGCAAGGAGCTATATTGGGAAAAGTGCGCATAACGTCCATCAGCTCCAAGTGTAAACAATAAAAAAAATCCACGCAGGAGGAGAAAAAACAAAAACAAATCAAAAGACCTTTATCATAGGCTGCCTGGCGACTTGACACAGCGTTTCTTCGTCTTAACGGCGGCTGAAGTTGCTGTCGTTAATTCGGGTTTGTGTTCAATCATTGTGTCATCTATGAGGCGATTGATGGACACGTTCAAGAGGCAGCCCAACTGGGGGCTAAACTCACCGAAGAGCGTCAGATCGCAGGCAGGCGGGCGCTTGCTGCTGAGAGTTAGACGAAACCGTCTGGTACAGTCAGCGCGCTGACAGTGATCGCCAAAGACGACTTGTCTCACTTTTTTCTTGCCGGTGTTTGTTTGAGTTGTCTTCCCGCGGTCCACCAGATCAACAACTATTCGTCAAGTGTTTGTTTTTTTTTTTCTTACCGGCGATTTCCCAAAAGCAACGGAATTTGCGCGAAAGCACTCCAAGTGATATTGACATGTTGTCAAGCTCACACCTCGATCGCGCGCCAAATCCGATGTCAACGGAGTTGTTGACGGGGCCAGAGCTGCGATTGCGATTCTTCTTCCACCACTTTCCTTCTGCCAGTCGAGCAATTCCTGCTCCCTTCCTAGAAATGATTGGTTTCCCTATTTTTAAACCCCGTTCGCCCTCAGTAAAGTCGCCTGTTAGGGGGGAAAAAACCCCTGCTGTGCTGTGTGAGCCCCCCCTCGGGGATCACCGTTTACAAATGCTGCCTGTTGTTGAGGTGTCCTAAGGTTTTTTTTTGTTTGTTTGTTTTGTTTTTTGACTGATAAGTTGTTTAATCCTGTTTGGTCAGTGATGAATGACCTTTGCGATGATCAATGGAATTTTGCCACTTCAAATTATTTGGGAAGTGTTCCACGGTTTTCCAATTACTGGTCATACTCATTGTCCTTATTGTCCATTTTAATGGGCACGGACTTGATGGGTCTCGAGATATTGTAATTTCCACTAGGGCCACATTGAAAACACAGAAATGTACTAAAATATATGTTGTTTTTGGAGGGAGGCCTCAAGATGGGGGATGCCTCGTCAGACTCCTGCAAGCTTCAGCGGCTGAGGTCATCAAGCAGCAGTTTGACATGTTTTTTTTTTTTTGAGGGGGGGGGGGGCTTGTTGCAGACCTTAACTGCCCCCTCCCTCTTCACACACCACACACACATCGACTTATTCTCCCTTAAACAGACATGCGCAGATGACTCGCCACAGACCATAAAAAGACCATAAGGGCAATGAGCCACTAAGAAATGATGGCTGGGTGATGGAGGGGTGGCCGGCGGGGAGATGGGTGGAGTTTGTTTGTTTGTTTGTTTTTTCCTTAGGACGGCATCTCAAGCATGTGTGGAAAATGAAAGTGTGATGCGTAGTACATAGAAACGTAAAGAAAATCAATCACATGGACCACATGGGAACCTCGCGTTGAGTTAGCTCCAGCTGAGGCCTCGAAGCAGCAGGTGGTCCAAAGAGATTGCAAATATGTATCACAACCAGGCTGCATTGCACACAAATGTGAAATGTCAGACCTCTGAAAGTGCCAGTGATGACAAAGACGATTATAAACTAAACTTTCAATATTTCCTCTAATTTTGGCTGTCCGACAATTAGTCGCCAGGCTATTGATCACGCTGCTAACCAAACCTAACCTGATAACCTTTTACAGTATTTGTATTCCAGTGGGCTCGGGAGGACTTTGCTGTTGCTCTGGAATGCTGTTGCTAACAAAATCAACAGCAACTATCAAAGCACGCCGATAATCACTGGTGAAGTCTTACTGCATTCTGCCAATGACTTCCTGCACATAATTAAAAATCTTTATGTTATCTGGAGAAGGTATCTTTAACAACAATGAGCATTCTGGTCGCCCCCGACGACTGTGGTTGCGCCGTAATGTTATCGCTAACCAAAGCAGCAGCGCTTACAGTTATAGTAGCACTCAATGTCGCAAAGAGGTTCCCTGTGCAATATTTGACTGTCAAGTTATCTGCGGACTCCGTCTTTAACAAGTTGGTGTTCTAGAACAATGATATTTTTTTAAACTACGGTTCCGTGACTCCCTCTAATGGTGTGGGAAAAAAAATACTGCCTAAGTCCAGTTCAGTTGAATTTAACCCTTTAACTTGAATGCATTGGCATTTAAGGTAAAGTAACTCGTGCGCAATACATTTTAATTGAATCATGAAGTACATTTTTCTAGTGTTCTGAATTCAGTATAAGTACAGTATTGATGCAAAAACTGCGCATTATGTTACAGTAGCTTACATAAGCATCCTAAAATACTGTACTTTTAGAGATAAAACCTCTTTCAACTGGGATGTTTTCTAGTTGTCTTAAAGACAGGATTACACCTCATTTCTGTGTGTAAGCTTGATGACGGCGAAAACTCTTTCCTGATCTTACATGCCAGTACTTCAGTTGTTCATCCGCATCATCAAAGTATTTCTTATTGTTCTGTTGTATGTAAAATTCCAGCCTCCTCGCTGACGGTATAGTTGCGAGTGCGCACCTCCGAGCTGTCATATGTGATGATCGCCGGATGGCAGATGAGAGCTGCCACCGCGGCACGCTCCGGGAGCCCTCAGGGCGATACGGATGGCTGCCACGTGGCGCCTCATCACTCGGATTTGTCTCCGCTAACTGCGTCGCTCCCGGCGTTAGCACGCTTCGCTCTTCGGGAGGCTGTTTCGATGTTCTTATCCCTGAACTTTTCCTGTTGCTCACTTTGGGTTTTAATTCTCGATCACTGCGGTCAACCTGAAGAGAAGCACTTTGTGCCTCACTTGATAATTACGTAAGGGGAAATTGTGAGCACAAAAGCGTGTTTAGAGCGCCGCCGAGTTGCTTGTCTGTCGAGTGTGAGGACTCAAAGCAGCAGCAGCTGATCGACAAAGAAACGTGCCTGTGCGTGTGGCATATGCACGGCAACCTAGTGTGGCTTACTTTGTTCAAATGAATGACCGGTCGCCTCAGGGCATTGGAGTATATGTCCAGCTGGAAACTCTGCCATAAACCCGCGATCCCCAGTATTATAGCGTCTTGACTTTTAGTCTTGACAATAACCACGAGTCACAAATGCATTCAAGACGAGACAAAACCATGACATTCGAAACAATTCTTTTCCCCATGAGGGTGTGCACTTGATGCAAATCTGAATACCCATTTGAACGTGTCAGTATGGGAGTATTGGATTGAAAAATGCGACCGGTTAACACTCGAGCATGGATTCCGTCGATAATGAAGAGAGATAAAAAGGAGAGACGAATATGACGCTCCGAGGATCAGGAGAATTTGCAAATAAAACCAGATTAAGGTTCAAGTTGCAGCGTTTAAAGCTGAGGGAAAGAAGTTGCAATTTATAGTCCAAACTTTACGGTAATGTGTTTTTCTAGGGACTTTTAGAATAGTCCATTAGTCACAGTGCATCACTTTTTTTGTGCAAAATGCTGCTCAATTTCTGAGATGTTTTCCGAGAAGGGGGGGAAAAAACAAAAAAAAAAAAAAACGCAGCTACCGACAAACTGCTCCTTTCCTACCGAACGTTGTTTTATTTCCTCTCCTGAGTAGCATGCGCTTCTTCAGTTAAGCACTTTCGGCAGGCAAAAGTCATTTACGGGCAGCGTACTCGATCAACGCGAGCAGCCACTCACCGGGAATCGCAGTGATGCGCATGATCTTCCCGATTGCCTTGTTTCGGCTTGGACAGTTTGTGATGCATGTTTTCGGACTATTTGATTGGCCTTTCACTGAGCTTCACACATTTGTTTTTTATCTCCCCCCCCCCACCCCCCGTGGCCTCAGCAGGGTGCGGAGTGATGCGCGGAAGCATGTCATCCCCCGATAAAAGCCGACCGTGATGCTTTTTAATGCATCATCAAGGCAACGGGGCTGTCCAAGTCGCGTACAAGTTCACCAAATAAACACTGACAATGAAATTAATAATGCATATTGTTTGCGAAGGCCTCAGCTGGGTGATTTGACTGATGTATGCAAAGATGGTAATTTATTGAAAGTAAATTCATGTAATTGTGCAGCAGAACTTGATGAAGCAAAAGAAGGTGTCAGCACGGCTTCCATCATCATCAGACGAGAGAAATCATTAAAGAGCAAAAACAAATCTGGCTTCAAACGGCAGCGCGCAACAAACACTTTATTTTATGGATGCGTTTCATTTGGACCAAAGTTCACCACAGCAGTTATGGTAAATATGTCAGATTTGCGCTTAGTTTGTTTGCCGGTGTGATCGTTTGGTTTTATTTATTTTCCGCTCGGTCCGCGGGGATGTAAACACTCACTCGGTGCATATCAAAGTCATCAGTGTGGATTTAATTTGAGGAGAGTGAGCAAAGATGTAGTTGTCATCATCAAGTCGTGCGGACGCCTCGCTCGATAAAAATAGTTTACTGCCACTTGGCTGTGTTTTTTTATTTATTTTTTTCATGATAATTGTGGTGTCAGCGAAAGTGACGTATTGTGTAAGTGATGGCTGACTGGTGTCAGGCAGTGACAAAGTATACACAGCGGGGCTGAGGCGGAGTGTTTCAAGGTGGATTATCTGCACTTTTTTTTGTACGAGTGTAAACTTTTGTTCACATTATGGTCGTTTTTATCCCAATGTGTGTCTCTCGTTCTATGTAAAAAAAAAAAAAAGATTGACCCTTCACTTCACTTGGCAAAATTCCGTAGTATATTGTCTTAAAATGTAAATCTTTGTTCTCAACGATTGGGGGCTATCATTGCCAGCAGCCTCTCCAATGTTTACAATTGTTATTTGCTTACGATTGTCCACTTCTGTCCAGCGCAGCCGCATCACTCATTAATCAACTGGCTGAACTCGTAACCTTGTCGAATAACGTGAAGCATAGCCCTAATGTGGTCAGCACTTTGTAAAACAAAAACCATTTTCTTTTGAGTCATTTACCAGATTTCCTCAACAGTGTCTGCATCAGTGTCTTGAGGCACAGTAGCTAGCTAGCTTATGGGCATGGTGTAGCAGAGTTGGAACATGATTACCAAAAAACGTATCGTGACGTGAATCACCGAGCTCCACAACAAAACGTGGAGACCATAAGCTTCCTGTGATTGCCTCCCAAAGATACTCACATTTCCTTGCGACCAGTTAGTCAGTTTGACTGTTGACAGATGCTCATCACCATACTAACAGTATTTTATGGACTCCGCTTTTTGGGAAAGTAGAACCTAGCTCGCTGTATGATGACTCGGGGCAGTGTGTGGCTGAAGACCAAATTTAATGTTGTATAAACTGCCACCATGTCTCCCGTGAAAGCATGTCTTGTTTCACGAAACATAATGTAGCACTGTTTAGCGACTGTTTCCGAAGTGTGAATGCAGAATTATGTTCTCCCCTGCCTGATCAAAAAAATGACCAGGGGGGGAAATAATAATAATAATAATAATATTTTGTGTCTTTTGGCGTGTTAATGTGATTTCAAACTGCCAAACATGGTGTCACGCTTTTATGACAGGGCCTTGGGAGAGAGTTTATCTCATCATTAATTATCATATTTCCCTACATGCTGCCTGTGCTTAATTAAGGAAGGTGGGGTGGGGGGGGGGGTTC
>CAAKHF010011993.1:27692-43484 GCA_901007745.1 Hippocampus kuda
TGTCATTTGGGAGTGCTTATTAACTGGAACAAATTTGTTAAAGGAAAGAGACAGATAAAAGCGAGTGCCGACGACGGTCGCCCCTCGGTTGAGTCGTCCCTGACAGGGTTTTGCCTCTCATGATTGAGAACTGCACCAGTCGTAACTCTGGTCCGGACACGGGGAGATGAAACTGAGTACATGGGAGGGGAAGGGGAGGAAATCTGCGAGGAAGGACGAGGGCGGCAGGTGGGGGCTCCTAGAAGGAAATGATTGCAGACATATGCTGGGGCTCGAGCCAGATAGTGTTCGACAGAGGCTGGGAGGGGAGGGTTGGCGAGAGAAAAACAAAGAAGGGAATGCAGGAAGGAGGTGTTGAACATCCATTGAAGCATCGTCACAAGGTTTATGTATGAATTGATATTTTCATGAAGCTGGATATGATCCATCCAAATCATGTCTGTCGTGATATATGATTTTGATTTTGGCGATGATTCTTGGGAAAATTAAATCGCCACTTTGAGCGAACCAGATGCTTTTGAGTGTGGGGCATTTTGGCCAGTCTTCAAAGTGGCAATAAAAATAACAGGAACAAACCAACAAAAATCATATTAGGGTGTCTCAAAAAGTTGTCGGCATTTGAAGCACGAATATCTGAATCTGCTACTGTACATGTCCTAGTAAAACAGAATTTTAAAAAATATATACGTGTCACATTAATGCGAATAAAGATTTTCCAACAGATGTCACAAATGATTGATCCTTGCGGTATTTGAATAGTAGAGTGTCAGAAATGGTATTAAGAGACCTGGGAATGGATTTAATTATGAAATAATGCGCATGTCTACTTGGCTATGTTATTAGAATAGGAAATGTTTTCGGATTAAGTTTAGCTATACATTTTTAAGCCGTTAGCTATCTGTAAAGTGGGTGTGGCCAGGTTTGTCCCACAAATATATTTACTGGAATTATGACCTGTTGCTTTAACATTGGTTTGGGATCATTGAAGGACTGGCAAACAAGTTTTAGTAATTGTTTTAGTTCTGATCGATGGTAATCACTTGCGTTCTGCCACCTGGGAGTATCCTGGTGCAAACATTCGGAAATGGGGTATCGTCGACTGGCATCGGCACCAAGTGGTTGCTCAATAAGAGGTCAGTTACTCACCCGATCCAACAGATGGAGCCAAGGCTTAAAATTTTTATTTTTTTTTTAAAAAGCTTGCCATGTGTGGCTTGTCATGGGCATTCCTGACAACTATGGGACCCGCGTGCAACGTCATCCTTTTATATTAATCCAGTGAGTCACACGGCCTTGGTGGAGGTCTGCTCTCATTTCTTCAACGCACATCATGTTTCTCAACCTTTTAAAGTGACGCTAAATCAGTCGCCGCGTTGCTCATGTCATCGATATTCCAACGTCGGGAGGAAAACAAACTTTATTAGCCACGTCGTCGCCTCACCGGGATGAAAACTTCTGAGAGCCATTACACGTTTGAAGGCAGGGGGCCCCGACGCGCCTGCGCTTGATTGACAGGGTTGGCCTTGCCTTAATAGATGATAATTGGGCAATTTTGAAGGGTCTCTGAAAAATGACCAAATAATAACTGGCGACTTGACTCGAGACTTGTTTTCTCAGGTAATTGTGCAAAAAGCATCTGGCGCACCATTAGTTCCATTTTCACATTAGAATAATAATCCTTTGCGGCTAATAGAGTCGCTCAAAATGTCTGCCTTAGTGCCTGGGTGGTGCTGTTGAAAACGGTTGATGTTAAATACTGTATGGTGGGAATAGGCCGATGTAGTCCCCACCTCTTGCACATCGCGCTGACATTTCCTTGTCTTAGGGTTCAGCATGCGCCCGTTGCCATTTGCACGTCCAATGAATCATTATTAGGATACATGAAACACTTGAGCGGCTCACTCTTCATAAATTCCACAACAAAGCGGGCCATCGGTGCCTCCCGCCTATCTTCTGATTGTAAATGTCACAACATTAACGCAATTAGCACCTTATCAGAAATTAAAATATGAAGCAGGACAAAAAAAAAATGTGTGCATGATGAATGTTTGTATCATAACAATTACCGATGCTAATTGGGCTGCGGGCATCCCCCTCCTCCCCCTTTCATTGCAAAAACATTGTTTTTTGTTTTTTTTAATATGCAAGACAATAACAGTCCCCGGGGGTAGTTACCTTATTGTTCGCCTCTTCCCAATGAGAGATTACACCAATATCACGTCTCAAATTAAAGGCTAATTAAGACGTGTTTCCGAGTTTATTGCCGTCCATAAAACTTTGATTAGGCAAACATTAGCCACATTAAGGCTTTAACGGCCGCTGCCCCTGTGATTACCATCCGCAATTTTTATGTACTGTGCGTCGACTTGTGTGTGTGTGTGTGTGTGTGTGTTTCTAGTGAATAATTTAGAGCGTACAAATGGTAAACGCAGCTTTAGAAAGCAATGTGTGTGGTTTGTTTCCAAAAGGTGAAGGTGAAGAAATATAAAAGTCAGTACAGGACTTTCAAAGAAATGTGCCGAGTTGGAAATGGGCGAAAATGTGTGTGAAGTCCATACTGTTTGTTCAAACTGTCCAGAGCGTGACAAAAAAAAAACAAAAACAAAACAATTTGTTAGCATTCTGCGTGTATGTTTTTTTGAGACTTTGCTGAACAAAGTGGGACAGCTGGGGCACAAAAGCAACTGCGCAATGGCGACAAAAGTCATCATTTTTATCCAGTCTTTGCGCGCAGTTATTAATGGCGCTCGCTCTTCCGGATCACCTGAAAAATGAGTCCAAGGACGAAGATTTGTGTCGGGAGAGGCGTTATTGTTTTTATTTATTTATTTTGAGAAACAACACGACTCCCCAACAAGGAAGATTAATGGAACTCAGATGGCTTTTAATTAGCGCAGCTGTGCTCATTAATTATCTGTCCGAAACACAAATATTTTTATATTCGCCCGCTGTTGATTTATTTGATTTTGTTTGCCGCCGGATTTAGATGAATGAGGCTTTCTTTCAAATTTTGCCACCACTGTACGCAAGAGCCAGGCGTTGTCCTCGCTTGCTCCTTGGCATCTTTGTTTCGAGTAGTTATTGATGGTTTACGCCGGTTCAACCGAGGGGGGTGGCGGGTTAAAAGTCATAGCTTGGCACTATATAAATCAAATTTATCCCGATTGCTATTACAGTGACTCAGCAAGTTTGAGTTTGACTCCAAATATTTGACTTCTCATTCAAAAACAAATATTTGAGAGTCAAGAAACATCCAGTAAGTGGCAGAGATCTTTTATTCTCCTTCTGTGAAATCCAAAATAAATCTACGTATGATTTCAATGTATTTTTTGCAATGAAATACATTTATTTGTGAGGAAGTTGGCAGTAAAATTATTTTCATTCAACGCGGTATTTTATTTTCAAGACAATTTCAAGTATTAAAAAACATAAGTTATGTTTTTAATTTCAATTATAAAATATATGAAATGAAAGTGGCTTATATGATTGAAATAGTCAAATTTGTTCAAATTGATACAAAAATTTTCATTTTATATATATATACAGTGAGAGAGAGGTGTTTTTTTTTTAAGGTACAGGAATTTGTGTTAAAAATGCACTTAATAAAGTAAAACAATTCGTAAAACATTATTTTGGAGTGGAGTTTGGAAAAAATAATATGAATTTATCTCTTTCAGATTCTCAAACCTGTTTAAAATGATTTAAGTTGTTGCTGTGGGATGGAGAAAGTTGATTAAATTTGGTAACACGAACATAGAGCTCGATATTTTGCATTTGGCCCCGCCTATACTTGGTCATCTTGTGCTGGGTGTTTTGGTCAAATATAAAAGTATGTTTTTATTGCAATGCATATTTTATTCTGACTAAAATAAATCATTTAAAATCTCAACACATCATTGAAAATCACCACTGGACTTATTGACTATTGATATTTATACCCAATCAACATAGTTTTGTAGCGCTACTCATAGATGCTGGATACATATTCCGTTTATCGCTGTCTGATTGTTTTCCGCCGCACCATCACCAACACTTTGGCCCATCTCCAACTCGGCACATTTCTTTAAAAGTCCTGTACGATTCCAAACGCAGTGGTGAGGACAGAAATTAAAATTTCATTATTTACTGCAGCCGGGGCTTTTTTTTTTTTTCTTGGGGAAGGCAAGGCAATTAGCAATGCGAGCCGCACGGCCCAGGGATATTTTTTTGCTCTGGCTTCTCCTTGCTTTCTTATCCTGTCGCTGTCATCCTGTTTAGCGATATAGAGATGCTTATTACAGTCACGTTGGACAATTTAGTCCAGCATGCGAACTTGAGATTGGACACAGAGGCGATAAATCACTGACTGATTGGGTTTCAGAACAGAGCAGATTCAATCTGCAGATATTGGCTCCTTTAAAATCGTCCAAAAATATGAGACTTTTTTAGGGGGGCTGATTTTTGTTTTTATATTTATTTATTACCTTTCAATGTGAGACTAACTGTTATAAAGATAAACAGTGGGCTGTGACTCATCTATGCGTAGAGGAAGGCTCAGACAGACACAAAGGATCGGAGTGGAAGGTGATCTCTAAGTACCGTGTTTGCTCCCACGACGGCGCAAGTGGCCCTCTACAACAAAAAGAAAGAAAACTCCACCCTTGTGCAGACTGCGCTAGACTTAGCCCTCTAAAATAGTTGACTGATTGATGAAAATGGATGGATGTTTACGGATAATGACAACAACTAGCATGTTTTTTTGTTGTTGTTGTTGTTTTTAATTTGAGAGTACAAAGTTCCTTGAACATGAGAAATTTCCGGGTTTCTAGACATTATATGCAAATGAACCCAATCAAAGAGGACCCAATGGCAGAGCTGAAGGAACGGCTAAAACAACATTAAGGCCCATCTTAGCGTTCCGAGGCGCTAACATATTGATCACAGAGAAGGCGATGTTTTGCGCGAAAAACAAAACAAAACTGTGGGCTAGCGGGCAGCATCGACGCACAAGCGGTCGTGCTGGCGTTCATTAAAATTGCATGGCTTTCCACAAAATGCAGTTAACTCGTGGGAACAAGTGGCGAAAACAAGTGTTTGCTTATAATAGCTCTTTTGCATTCCTCCCACTGTTCTGAATTTTTTTTTCCCACCTCATTTGTTGGCACATACGCCTCGTGGGCAGGTGGAGTATCAGCAAAAAAAAAAACAACAACATTCCTGTCAAGCTTGTAGGTGTGCTTCGTCGGTAACACAGACTGATTTCATTATACCGTTGCCGTTTCCTCCACTTTTGCTAATAAGCACTTTTCAAACCTTCCCTTCCCGTTCGGCGGCAGTGGCGGCGCACTGGTTCCTCCGCGAATTAACCTTAACACGCTATCATTACTGTCACCCTCCGTGAGGAACTTAACACAGGTTGTTCACTTTCTTGCTGCGCCGCTCCGTTAAGGCGGCGCACGTTTCCTCCCAAGTACGTGTTGGGCTGTTAAATCAGGCTCCAAAATTTTGGCAAACAAAAGACAACAGATTTTTTAGGGGATGGGGGAGGGGGGGGTCTCTATGAATGGGAAATAAAGTAGGTCGAGTCAACTGTCCCAAATCCTGAAGCTGGCGACTTAAGTCCGGTTCCAGCAAGTCAAGTGAGTCATCTAATTGTCAAGTTGGATTTTGCCACAATCGGGATACGTTTTTGAAGACTTGTCCAGTATCCTCGATCCAATGCCAGCGACTTAACTCATTCACTCCCAAAGACGTAAACGTGTTTTCAGACTTGGTCTGATCCAATGCCAGCGACTTAAGTGACATATCATAAAACACTTTTGGCAAGGGACAGTTGCTTTCAACACGACCGGACAGTAGTGAATTATTCCATGCCGTGATGTCATCCTGCCTTTGTTCAGACTCCGATACAACACCCGATGGGGGTAAAATTGCTGGTTTCACTCAGTGGATCAGAAAACTGATGACTGGATGGACTTTGTTCTTCGATTACTTGCAAAAAAGTGAGGAAATCTCTTGGTCATCTGTTTTGTGCATTGACCCTTGCATTTTATTTATTTTATTTTTTTCAGAATCAACTCATGTACGAGTCAAACCTTAGGTTCAAATGATCGTACTTTGTTTTTTATAATTCCTGTTAAACTATTTGAATAGTCAAGTATAAACATTTTTACAACACATCTCACTTCTGATCTCACATGAGTAGTGTGGCATTACTGTAATTTGTTTTCGTATTCTCTCACAACCATACAAACCTAGACCAAAAACCTCCTGTAACAATGGCTGGCAAGTTATCTGTACATTCCGGTTTTGCTCCATCCCCCCCCCCTCCAGCATGTGTCATTACCCGTCGAGTGTGACCTCCCCCGTCCGCCCTGTGGTGACACCGCCCGCCCTTGTTAAGTGGCCGCGGCTCCCCTTGCCCGATTTACAGGTGGAATCTATTCTCGCGCACAGGCCCCCGGGGCCCGGACGGACTGTAACAGAATTTTTCCCCGACCACGACGCCGAGGATAAATGGCTGAGGTGGCGAGACTAGACAGAAAAATCAATGGTTGTTTATACAGACGTGACAGTGGCGGCGCCCGAGCAATTCTCCCGCTCGCCCCTCCAGACGAGCCTTTTCGAACCCCCCCCCCCCCTATAAAATGGGCGCCCCACTAGTGAGGATACCACCAAGGGCCGACACTTTGTGGCTATTTTGTTCTCAATTTGTTCACAAAGCATGTTGAGGTCAAGGTAGTGCTTTTTGATGGGGCCGACTGTCAACGCTACAGTATGTATGCCAATCATGAAATACAAACACCTTTGGGGGTTGGGTTGGATGTGGCTTGGGGGGGGGGGGGGTCATACGTTCCAGACGGACATTCTTTCTCAGCTGGTGGGTCGCAACCTTAAAATGTAAAGCCGTCGTGTGCTGACAGGGTCTCACGGAAGACTCGTTCCTTTTGAAACTTGAACTTGCTTGCTGGGCTCGTGATGATTCGCCACTTTTGTGTCCTTGACACACTACAAAAATACAACCGAATATTCCATATTATATACTCATTGATTGACTTTTATATACTCATTTATTGTCAAATTTGGAGATAATATGCTTTTAGTGTCTCATGAAAATTATGGACTGCATCTGCACATTTTGACTTTTTTTTTTTTTGCCCTTTCATTCAACCCACACTGAGAAGAGAAGAACAACAAAAGTGACGATAAATCATTTTCATTCTTTTAAATATGTATGTTGGAATATATTTTTTTCTAGAAAGTATGGATCTATTAAAATTGCTGAAGTTAGCATGCTGATTTTAGCAAGTTGCGAAAAGGATTAGCCTATAGTTAGCAGGCTATCATTAACCAGTTAGCATTTAGCACAAAGATATCAATCAGAAGGAAATCAAACAGCTGTTTAGGCTCACTTATGCATTGATAAGTTGCCACTTTTAATTATTTTTTTTAAATCGCATTTGTGTTTTTACTCTGTTCTTATTGAGCAACCTTTGTTCCGCATTCACCCACGTTTGCTGCCGATTTTCAGAACTTGGGCGGCTGTCGAGGGGCGGTTGCGGTGGACTCGCAACTCGGGATGATTTATTTCTGCTGTCCAAATAAAAACAAATCAACGCACCTGCCGTGCAAGTCGCTCTCGCGCTTCGTCCTCGTTGTTGTCTCGTCCGCCCCCCTCTGTTGACGGACACGAAATTGATTCCCCTCATTGCGTCAATTTGTCGCCTAATCTGGTGATATGCTGATAAATTTTTACCGCTTTGCCAATTAATTTTCCTCCGAGGCTTGGGCCCGGCAGCGACGGACACATCAATATGCAGCCAGTGGAACTACGGCTGACAAAATTAAGTGATAAAATTTATTGCCCCCCTATGCGGCGGTGTGAAAACATAACTAATGAGGGAGGCAATTAGAGTTGCATGTGGTCTGCTTCGGGGGGTGGAAAAAAGACCTCTGTGGTAATTAGACAGGAGGGAGAGACGGGATCTAGGGTGAAAAAACGGCCATCTGAAACAGAGAGGGGCTTTATAAAAATAGTTTGTTCCAGCTTTCTGTCACAGTTGTAAAGGGCAAATAAATGGAAGAGGCCTTTCTCACACGACAATAAGTCATTTCTGTGCATTTCCTGTTTTTGACAAATGTCTTTAAGACACGCTGGCCGCTAATCACTTACCGCTTTTGCACGTTGAAGTACCGACATAAAATCGTTGTCAGTGCGTCCTCGCCTAATTAGTCCACTGTTGACTTTGACGCATGTATTTTTTTTAATTTTTTTTCTTGTCACGCGCTGGAATAAATTAAACGTAGATGCTTGTGTCATCATTTTATGCTTTGCAGAAGGGAAGAAGGTTCTTGAGCGGTGTTATTCCCCAAAGCTGGCTCCCACGCATCCTGACGTTCACATCAAAAACGGACAACGGCGCGTTGCTTTATTTTAGCATCCGCAAGCCGTATGGCCCGATAGAAGTTGCCGAGCTCGTTTTGTTTGACACGTCGCACTCGCGCTGTCGTTCAGCAGACAGACCGCCACTTTGGTTCGCACTTAAGCTGTTTGTGTTGGGTCTAATGGAAGCCGCCGTCCCGGTGGGAACGCCGATCACTGTCTGGCGGGTTCTGCGGTCAGTGATCAAAGGTGCCAGGATGCCGCGTGAAATAAATAACCATGTCGCCGTAAACATCGCAAGACAAATAATTTGTCGTCTAATAAAGCTCATCGTCACATATGACAACTTAGGTGGCGTTCTGAGAAGGATGAACAACTCTACAATACGAATGAACAGTGCGTTCTGTCGCCCACCCCGGGCTGGAAATTCTGATTTACGATAACACAACCAAGAATTCATCTTCGCAGTTTTGTACACCAAGCTGTTCGACCAAGCTATATACCGCCATAAGGTCCGCTAGCTTGATCATGCCATATCGTGAAACATCAAAGATGAGCTCGGAAATTAGCATCAACGTTACAGTGACTGAAAACCTTCCAACTAGAGCTTAAGACGACATTTCAGG
This sequence comes from Hippocampus kuda, assembly GCA_901007745.1. NCBI lineage: Eukaryota > Metazoa > Chordata > Actinopteri > Syngnathiformes > Syngnathidae > Hippocampus > Hippocampus kuda. The sequence continues at coordinate 36,681 of CAAKHF010011993.1, forward strand.
GGTTTACTCTCTCAGCTATGTTCGAACAATGAGGATTAAAATGTTATGTTTCACTGAAGGGGCACCTGGTCTTCCTGTAATTTTGCTGCATTTCTTCCAATTGGCCTTTTTGCTTCCCGGTATATTGCGCAAAACATGTAGCTACATCATTGCAACTCTAAATTCTGACTTGCCTGTACGATGCAAAAAAACCACACTTGCACAAAAAAAAAAAAATTCTTATGGCTTCATGATATAGCGAGAGTGCTTATGATGAACAATGTTTTGCCAATGTTCTCTGTAACAGTCAAAGTTAGTGTTAAAAGAGTAGATCAGGTCTGAGTCGATGAAGTCCCCCGTACACGATTTACGAAAATCAGGGCAAAACTGAATTACAAAAGTTCTTCCCCGAAGTCCTGTGAGTACGTACACAAGTCAAGTTCATATTCGTTTTGTACCGGTGTAATCCCACATCAAATTTGTAATAGCAACGTCTATTAATAATGAAATTGCAAAAGAGTCGTCATCCTCCATTTGAACCATTTAAACCTGGCCGCACTGTGTAACACAAAAGGGCTTTGCTGTGCGTGGAAACTTGCGTTTTTATGTGTCGTAGCACCCTTGGGAGCCATTGAAAACAAATGGTGTGTTTTGAAGAAAACTCCTTTTTACGACTCCAACAACCCAGGGAGGCAACTTTTCTCAAGAGTGGAATCGCCATTAGCGCCTTCATTAGGAATGTGGCTAGCCATCGACGACACGTTTTGTTTTTTCCGCCCGCTTTAACGTCTTCTGTCTTAGTTCTCGGCCGCATCCTTTGTGTCCGGCGTAATGAGATCCCTTCATTAAACAAGCGCGCCGATTCTCTGAGGGGTACTCCTGCAGGGTGAGGCATCCTCACGAACGTTGGTACCGTTTGAGAAAATGAAGCTCAAGTGATTTTTGTGCTCGTTTCATAAAACAACTTGTGCCTTAATACGATCATTTGTTTTAAAGTCAGGCGAAAGTGTACCTAGGGCTTCGTTCTCATATTGCGTTTAGTGGAGTGTGAGTGGAAGTGAGCACAATCTAGCACAGGTGACAGCCTATCGGTAGTGTCTTTGAGATGGCACTTGCGGCCATGGTGAACCGATAAGTGATGTCGTTATTTGGCGGGAGGTGCAAAAGCACACTTATATGCACTCCCGTATTTAAAATACCACGTGAAATGAATTGTATTGAATGAATTACATCATAGCATAACATATGACAGTGTCTTACAATATTACAGTGGGTGTGTGCGTGCGTGCTTGCGTGTGTGTGTGTTGATAAGTGCTGCTGTTTGGATGAACAACATGGAAAATGGGCTTAACTCTTGACCACGTGTAAATTTGAGCATTTACAAACTAATGTTACATACGCTTTATATACACTTTTTCAATTTCTTGATGAGGAAATGGGATATGTTTGTCTTACGTGAATGACACATAAATGACAATTGGGAAATGTCATTCATTGGTAAACAAACAAATTAGGAATTTTAAAAAAAAATTGTTTTCATTGCAGCTTTGCTTCCGGTATCGGGAGGCGAGCGTGGAGTACGTTCCGCAAGGATTAAGCAGAAACTGCCATTAAGAATAGGTGTCTGTTTTAAATATGAATCACCTCCTCTTCTAGTTCGCGTTGTCCGCTAAATAATTTAGCGCCGGGGGATGCATTATCAACTTGATGTAAATGTGATATGAGTGGAAATTGGGACATGTGACCGAGATGATAATTGAGACGAGGACAAGGAGGGGCGGTGGGATAAAGATGGCACAAAAGCAACAAATAGTAATGAAAAACTAAATAAATGTTGGCGTTAAAACTGCCGGCAACATGCCGGAAGAACCTCTGACAATGCGCGAGAGGCGGACAAGCAGCAGCTGGCCGAGCAGTGCCATGTCCAGACATCTTATTACAAGCGTTCGCGTCGCCTTTAATGAGATGACAATCGACTCCCACCTGGTCTGAATGCCGCGTCGTGGATGGATGTGATCATCTGTGACAAAGCGAAAACATGCCTTTCGCCTTTATGGTATGTGTAGCATGCTGGGAGACGACCGCCGCAATCACCTTCAGAGTGCAGCCTGACCCTCACTTCCGCCCCCCCGACAAGAACAGTCCAATATCCGCTTTTCTTTACGCTGACATTAGGTGCATATAGAAAGCGCTTCTTCAAAAACTTGAACTAATACAGCGTGATCGAGAGCGTCTGTGTCTTCATCTGGGGTGAACGAGTGCGAGTCGTGTGCTCGTCATCCTCATCTTTTGCGACGCTGCTCTCCTCGGATGCATTTCCAACTTTGTGCAGTGGGCCGTTCATCGTGCTGCCCAGTGTTGTGAAGGAGATAAAAACGCTCGTGGTCTCCGTCGCCGCTGACAAGATGGCGTCGCACAAGAGCGCGAAGTGTTCAAGTGCAGCCAGCGGCCTCCGTCTGCAAGACGTCGGGACCTAAATGAAGCCATACAAAAAGCTCCGCGTGCGATAATGCAGCTAATTTTTACGACTCTGACAAGTCTGTAATTATGCGCCGCGCTGCCTTTCAGATTGTATCACAGTCAATAAGAGAGCATGCTAATTTCATTCCCCTTTTGACATATTTACACGGAAAGATTCCGTTTTGGTGGAGGAATTAAGAGGCCTTGATGGATGGCTCTTAACCATCCGTGACCCGCCGCCCGTCACTCTCCACTGAGACCGACTTTGATCTCGACGGACGGGACGTCGCGGCGAAACACGAGGCCATTCGTGTGCGCTGAATGGACAAAAGTAACGGGACACCCAATCTCAGTTCCGAATAACCTCGTTAGCATGCGCCGCATGTCCTCAAACAGCGGCCGTCAATCGTAAAACATTCGTGTGCCATGGAAAATCATCCAGTTTCACTTAATTTATAAGAAAATTATGTATTTGCTACAAATAGTGTATGAAGGCAGAATAATTAACATTTTCATATTAAAATACTGTATGTGCAATGACTCAATAAAGATTGGCAAATACTGATCGAATAGACACCGGGTGCATCATTCACTGATGTCAACCAACGCCTCCCTCAAAGGTGCCAAGTCGCCTACTACTACCATTTCATCATCGATGGGAAAAAAAAAAACCAGGTTAGAATAAACTAGTAGTCCATGTAAGTCCAAGTTCTTATTTTGACAGACTGGCGTAGAACACGTCTTCGCGTGTAACAGGTCCATGAAGCAGGAACGGTTTGGAGAAAAGAGCTGTGACATTGTTGACACATCGACACACTTCATTTCATCACATTATAGCCCATTAAAAAAAAATGGCTTGAGTCATTCCTATGCAGTATAAAAAAAAAAAAAACTGTGACATTATGTGGAGACTATGACGTGGTCACTCCACAGTGCTGCATACGTGGCAATGTTGTGCTCAGGGGCAGTCGTCCTTGATATCTCGTTTTTAAAGACACATTCCATTCCACCGGCCCAATGTCGATTCATCCGTTCGTCCGAGTTTTCCGTTGAGTTGACTCCGCGGGGGTCAGTGGCAGTGACAGGGTCCACTTATGAGATGTGGGAATTGGCGTCCGAAAGCGGGGAACCGCGTTTCCATCTCGCTACGTGGCGTGTCCCTCGGCGGTGTCATAAAAGCCACCGTAATTTCCCAGGAAATTGACAGTGAAATTGAAAAAAAGTTTGAGGCTGTCCATCGTCACATCTCCTGTTTTGTGACAGCTGAACTCAGCAGTCAAATGCTAAAAAGGTCCTTTCTTAGAATGGCCGTATGATGAGATAAATCGGGGAGGGGGTAGGGGTGGGGGGGATATTGAAGAACGGTGCTGTTTTCCTTGCATACAATTAACAGAGCTTGTTCAAACTATTTTTGAAATATAATTTCACCTTTCCCATGTGCTTTAAAATATTTAAACTGATGAGAACACACTTTTTATTCCATAGAGCAGATGTCACCAACCCTTTTGAAGCTGAAAAAGTTTGTGAATGATCAATTTGAAGGGCTACACGTTTGAAACGATCAAACACCAGATTTGCTCAAATGACATCTAAAAATGTTCTCGGTCGAAGTCACCGATCACTCCCACAAAATTCCGACAAAATGGAAAGTCACAACAATTTTTAGAACAATTCAGTCTCGTCACAGTAAAATGTCAATTGTTACATGTTTATTATTCATTAAAAAGATCATTTTGCCAATGTAGACATTAGTATGATTAATGGAAATAATGGACACCTTGTGTTGTTTTTCCAAGCCAATTTCAATTAAATCAAATCTAATATTACCCCGTCCTCAACAGCCCGCCGATTCCGAGCTAGCCCGCGATTTACGCACGGTGACATCTGCAAACATACATCCCAACGTACACACCCAAACACGCGCGGCGCTCGCAGCATTTGACTGCAGGACGAGACATGAGTACATTATCATGCGGCTTGTCAATAGTCATGAAAGCGCGCGACGCTCAAGAACAGCCATGCGCGAGGGCGCCGCGGCGCCGTTCGCGATTGCTAACGCCAATCTCCATAATCAGGATGAAACCGCGCCGCGGCGCTCGCCGATGAGTGATTGATTGAATATGAAATAATGAGGGTTTTCCGCCGCTCTGACGGTCATCTAAAATTCCGCATACAAATCAAATGGAAATTTTATGCAATGAGATGGATTAATGCGACTCTGGCAGCGTTTTAAGGTCCTAATGCACGGCAATAACCGACATAGGTTGTCTGCGCCGGCCCGGACGCTTGTTTGCTGTTGATAGGCCATTTTAGTGCATTACTGTCAAAATAATGCATGTCTGTCTGCGTCCATTCCACCAGCTTAACGTGGAGCAATTACAATACGGCACTTTTCAAACTATTTTAGTGCTAAAGTGCCACTAAAGTCATTGCCAAAAGTTGTTAAATTAAATATTAATTTACGGAGGGGGCGGGGGGAAATGTCAGCCTGTTTCCGCAGTCTCATGGAAAAATGAAATCCGATTGTTTAATCTCATGTATTATTTACCTGTAAAAGTCAGCCTTTTGCATTTTGATAATAAAAGTATTTATCATAAAAGTATGAAACCAATGCATACAAATAATAACAATGTCATTTGTTGTATTTTTATGACCCCAATGAATGCACATTACTCTGTCAAATATTTTTCAATATACGACTGCAACCACTGTTGATTTCGATGATGCTGATGATTTTCATCAAACAGTCCATATAACTTGAGTCATACTTGGATAGTGAAGCATTTTAAAAATATGCGTATACATTTTGAGTTTTATATTTCTATTCACGTTTTAAATATTTTCTGACATGATGATGTTATGAGCACTCGGATTGGCGTTGAAATATTGTTGAGTGGTTGCACAAGTCCCTCTGCTTGGTTAATCGCGATGATGTTAAGTAGTATTTACAGATTGTGGCCAGCAAAATCGCGTATTAGAAGCCCAATTAACATTTTTGTTGCCTTGGGCAACCGGGAAGTAGCTCACTTTTTCTCCCCCCCCCCCTTTTTTTCCCAAGCAAGCCCACGCACAGCACTGGTGTCCCGTGCAGCAAATTTAACTTTAGGACAAAGGGGACACATCCCATGATTAGCATGCTCATTAATTTGTCGGCTTTCATTTAGATCTCATGTTAAACGCCTCAAACCAAGCGCGCTTAAGTGGAATAATATTGTTGTGATTTCAAAACGGAGCGCCGCTTCACCAGAGGGCGTGGCCGACGCTCACGAGCAAATCGACATTGTCACCGCTTTGTGAAACAAAGGATATTGTTCTCTGAAGAGGTTTGAAATGCACAACGGAAATATTTTTACATCACACGTCGGAACATTTTCGTGATAAGCTCGCCACTTTTACTGTTACATTTTCCATGAAGCGTCTCCCTCCGTGTAATACACTCGAAATACGTGGATTGAATTCACAATCTGTCGGTAAGAGTCCAATTTGTCACCTCCGTGCGCGAAGCGAATGTTCTTTTAAAAGTTGGGGAATGAGTTTAAAAAAAAAATAAATTGTCGCTTGCAAATGAGTCGTAATGGCATAGATTAGCGGGACAGATAGCGACACATTTTGCTACGCGTGTGTGCCATCAGCTTAAAAGCAAGCGACGTATGATGGCCATCAAAGCATCCCACCCCGGATCAAATCTGCTCCTTCCCGTCAGCGCCCAAGCGGGAGAGCTTTGTGTCCCTGCCGACGATTGATTGACAGGTAGACGTTGGCCGGCTTTTTTTTTTAATTTCCTTTTCTTCTGTTTCGTATGCGACCTCCACCTGCCATGAAAGCAGAGCTTGTCCCGCGTCGGCAGACGGATTTCCGAATACTGCTGATGGATGACGTTTTCTCTCTGGGCGGCCTGATAAAATAGTGATGACAATTGTCTTCTCGGGGATTTTGCCAGCATTAGTCCAACTGATAAAATGCATATGGTGTGACACCAGGGATAGTGTTTGTATCTCAGCGAAATAGCTTGGATTTAATTGTCGCAGAGATTAGATGTTTTTTTCTTTTCTTTGACACAGGTCACAGTTTTGTTTGGATGGCATTCACATTTCCTTTGAAACTGTGCAGTGACTTGATGCTAACTATGCTAACTCATGGTCTTTTTGTGTGTGTGTGTGTGTGTGTGTGTGTGTGTGTGTGTGTGTGTGTGTGTGTGTGTGTGTGTGTGTGTGTGTGTGTGTGTGTGTGTGTGTGTGTGTGTGTGTGTGTGTGTGTGTGTGTGAACCAAAATTTTTGAATGAAGTGGAAAAATAAGAATGCCAGTCCCGATGCACTCTGTCATTTATTGAAATCAGCAGTCTAATACACAAATCAAAAATGTTG
>CAAKHF010011993.1:55440-67535 GCA_901007745.1 Hippocampus kuda
CAAGTCTGCTACTTGCCATATAAAGGCTGGTTTGACGTTCAGGCAATAACTTCAAGCCTGCCCGGCAACAGCCCCACCCACGCCACGACAGCCGTCAAAGTTTTATGGCGTCTTTCACTCACTAACTTGATATTTAATAAGCTGTCCGTCAATGCTAATGAGGCGCTGAAGTAACCGATGATGCATTTAGTTATTTTTCCTGACCTTTTATGCAGTAATTCACTCCTCCGCCGTCAATCTGCCGTGTCAAGCGTGCAAGGACGCCGGCGCGGCCGTAAATATTGTTTAAGGACTCAATGCTGTCACCTGTAAACACCCATTGCATTACTTCATAGCACTGTAGTAAACAAGTCCTCATCTGGTTTCTAAGGCTTGATTCACACTGCATGGTCCAGGTGACACATTTCTGATTTATGACGTCATCTGTCGCAAAAGTGGTAAATTGAAAGAAAAATGCATCATCACGGCCATATCGGGTATGTGTCACTCGAAATGTAGTTAAAATCGAAATTGTCAAAAATGTGGTGTGTAAGCATCGGAATTGGGCGCTGACAGTGGAAATCCAGCCTCAGGATCTTGTTTTGGATTTGGTTTGGATTTGGGACTGTAGAGCACTCCCACAAAGGGCGTAAAGCGGCCCAGATTTTGCTCTGATGCCTTTTTGCCAAGGTCAAATCATGACCGCCGTTCCGTCACAAACAACGGAAGACCGTACGAAAGGAATGACAACAGCGCACCCAAAATAGATGCGCTTTATTATGCTGTGTAATTCAATTTAGATTAATAATTAATGCCTCCTTTCTCCGACTAAATATCTATAATTAATCAACAAGTCCTAGCAAGAGAGCGGGCTAATTGGTTTGAAAACAGCAACCTGAATGCTTAATTTGTGACATTGCTAATTGCGGGCGTAATCAAAGCGCCGCCCTGTGGGATTTGAGGAAGAGATTGTTAAATGGAGGTTAGCGTGATCCTTTCAAAGTATCGTTGTGACGGCTCCATTTAGGCAGCGGACGGGTACGGCCCGCGACACGCAGCGTAAATGGCAACAGCCGCGCCGCATTAGCACGTCTTGATGATAAACGCTGACGAATGAATCGGCCGAGGAGGTCCCCCGCCCCCCTCCACTTAAGCCCAACTTAAAACTCGGTCTCCTGAGCTTTCGCTCTCACTCCATTGTTTTTAAACACGCACGTCTGTGCCAAGACGCTTTTAAGTGGATCGACCTGAGACGTTGCCATTCAACTGCACCCGCGAGCTTGACGTGAGCTTTGCCTGAGTTGCCGTCATTGCTTGCGTGGGATTTAGTTGAATCCAATAGGGAATATGAATGGTGAGTTCCAGACAACTGGCAAGTCTGACTTTCGAAGAAATAGTGTAAAACTTTGCTTGAAATGCCCGCTTATGTATATTGGTCGATTGACAAACAGCCCCTCGAAAAGTGATCGGGCAAAGATTTTGTGTCCTACTCGATGGGGGCCAGGCATGTTGACGTTTACTGTACTATAAAACCGACACATGTAGCAAAAGAGAGTTGGATGCTGTATGTCGAAACACCAACGTTTTCAACCACATTGTATGACTTTAAAGTCAAGTTAGCTCAATGCTAACATATAATGTAAAACACCATCCGCAGATTAACCAAAATTAGCATCAATGTCACAGTAATTCTAAACCTTCAAACAACTTCTTCTCGAACACACGAAGCGGCAATACATGCAAAGAGAGTGTGCAACAATACTCGCAGATATGTTCTACCATCTCTGAGAGAACAACTCTCACCGTTGCTTAATTGGGGACCTTTTCTGCCGCTTCTTCTTGCTCTTAACGATGCTGTGTTTTTCCCGGTTGATGTCAGTGCTGTGGTACTGCATTGAAGATGCGCTACTCTAAATTTAGATGTTGGCAATAATAATAATAATTTTGTTTTTTTTAACTATCATGGAAATGTTTGCATGTCTGAAATGTTCATCAATTGCATTTTTGTGAAAACTGACACCAAAAAAAAAAAAAAATGAACCTCCAATGAACCGATATAGAGGGGTAGCACCGTAACCCCGTTGTCTTTCCAATTACTTTCTCCACTTGAAGTCTTCAAGTACTCTACCTTGCCGTCGTCCATCAGTCATGCCTTTGAGCAGTCCTGGATCGCCGCACGAGGGTTAAGGAGTTAATTTCTCTAATTGATTCTAAGTGTCGTATGACAGCTCCACAGTTGCCGGTGTACACGTGGCAGCCACCGTTGATTGATTGGCGTGATTGACGGCCCAGGCGGGTGCACCCAGAGGGCGTCGCGGAAGAAGAGGGTTCAAGCCGGGTGCGAATGACGAAAGGGACGAACGCCGCTCGCTCCCCGACGCCATTAGCACTTGTCCTTAAGGCTTACTCAGCTAAAGCTGTGGCAGTATTTTTAGCTTTGGACTTCCAATTTTTAAAGGTGGAATTGCTACACGGGCAAGGGACCAGGAAAGTTGGAACGCGAGCGTTTGAAATATGTCAAATTTCCGTTTGACTTTTGAGAATGAAGACGATTAGTTCTTGGGATGTGAAGAGACTCACCTTCCAGGCGCAGACACTTCTGGTGTACTTTTTTTTTTTTTCTTTTACTCAAATCAATTCTATCAATAACTTCTTCTTAAGGAGTGAGTTTAAAAATGTACGAGGATCATAGTGGATGGTATTTTTACGGTTGAAGCACCTTGACTTACAGACTTAATTTGTTTTGTCACCAAATGTTTTCGGTTTGTCAAATGCATTTTCCACATTGATATGAGTTGGAATGCCATTCTACATCATTGTAAAGGAAGAATAATGCTGCATTTTATTAAAACACAATAAAGCACGATTAAAGAATATCTAAAATAATAATAATAATAATGATCAAGTGTCTATTCACTATGTTGGAACAAATGCCGAAAGTCACAACAGCTGTAGTGGTTTATCCTGTGTGCCTTTAAGGGGCATGACTTAGTGAGTGACGCGAAGAGCTCAAGCTGTGTTAGCCCAACTTAGCCAGGCAGTGTGCACAGAAGAAAACCGATTTTATAAAGAGTTATGAATGTATGTTAGGACAAGCTGAAGGTCACAGCAACGACCGTCGTGTTGTATTTCTTCCCGGGATGGAGCACGGCCTCGTCCTGTACGTGAGTTGACAGACGGCTCGATGGGGATTGGATGCTTTCGCAGTTTGATGTTAGCGTCGCCGTGACTTCCCCGTTTCCACGTCACTGCCACCTTGGCCGGGTGATCAGATTAGCCGCTCGCCAACTTGGCAGGCCCGGCCGCCGGGGGCATCGGCGACGCGTGTCCGCTCTGATATTTCCCTTCTATCTCCCGCCGGCCGATAATGCGAAGCCACCCTAATGAAGCTATTGTGCGGCTGTCCGAAGCCATTGTCTTCCCGCCGCGACTTCCCCTTCCTTCCCCGCTCGACACATGCTCCCCTCTGTGATGAGCGCACCTGTAATGGTCACGTCGCTCCTCGTCTGTCCTCCCCGTTTTATCCGCCCGCGCCGACGCCTTATCGTTCTTCTCAATTCCGGACAGTTCTCCGCTATCTACATAGGCAATTTATTTTGGTTGTTTTCTTCCTTCCTCCGCCATGCTGTTTGGCTTTATCTTCATAGCGGAGATTGTTACAGTTTAGAGAGCTGACGAGAGATGAGCTAAATCAAACCGGTGCAGTCGGAGGGAGCACTTAATAGGGCAATTTCTTGTCGGACAAACTTCAAAATAGTTGTCATTGAGAAAAAAGTCCTTGACTTTCTCCAAAGCGCTGCATACATTGGACAAGTCTACACGTAGTTTTGAATCGGGGCCAATTTCCAAGTTTTGCCAGCGTTAATAGTCATGTCTGCGGGGGAACGGGCAGCTCCCAATCAGTCGGTTCAACGGCTCAATTTGCAATTCTGTGGCTAGTCGGGGTGGGCTGCAACTTTGGCCCTGCACTGCGCTCAAATGGCATCATAGCTGTGCAGTTTGAATTCAGAATGACAATATGGCCTTTGATGTAGGAAGAGGTGAAAATCTGATCGACCATATCGAAAACGTTTCCAGATAGTTATACACCTCCCGAATCATTTAAACACCAAGTCGTTCTAGCAAATGTATTCAGACTCACTTTTAAAGTGGTCACTGGCATTTCTTCGCACAAATAAGAGGTCACGCGCATGTGCTTTAAGCTGTTTGTCACTCCACTTTGAAGTTTAATCTAAACATGACTCATAAGATTAAAGGGAATCAAACTTAACTGAACAATAACATGTTCAACCAAACCATGTAATTTCATCTCATGAAAGTCCACTAGCTTAATGCTAACATGTGAAACGCCATAGACATGCTAACATATTTGTCCTCCCTCATGCCCATTTTTTTTTCATGCAAATAAATCCTGTTTAGGTTTAAAAAAATACAATAAAGAACATGTATTTAGCTTCTTTCTTCCACCTACCTTCTAGTGAGCTGCAGCTGATCCCATCCCACGTTCAGTGAGAGGCGTGCACCCGTGACCAAAATTGTCGTCATTCAAAATCTCAGATTTTTTTTTTGTTCTTTAAATCTGATGTATTTCCTTGAATTTAGTTGTTTTTTTTTTTTATTTACCTAAGGTGAAACCGGAAACAAGGCTCTAGGTTTGCAGCTCCACAGGAAAGCACTTTTACTCTGTGTTTAAAAAAAAAAAAACGTTGACGTGAGCATGAGTTGTTTCATACCGCATATAAAACAATCGCACCAGAGCCCCGTGCGTGATCTAAGGCTTGAATGATGTGCTGCTTATATTGAAAACTGCAAAGAAAACCAAAACGGGGATCCGTATCTGACGTGCTCGTCACGGCTCGAACCCACGCTGACGTTTTAAATGTCACATTCCGCCGGAGATGTTACACTTTATTTGCACTTGGAAATTTGCTAAATGGAAGGGTGTGTGTGTGTGTGTGTGTGTGTGTGTGTGTGTGTGTGTGCGCGCGCGGCGGTCGCGTGTGTGTATCTGTGACTGCCTGCTTTCATTTCCAATTTCACTAAGCAAACACTACGCTTCTCCAGGAATATCACTTTCTTGGTTTTGAGCGCAAATTTCTCCTTTCATGCCAAGATTCGCCCCAGCAAGTGAGAGTGACGTGCTTGCAGACAGCATGGGACTATTTTATTTTATTTATTTTTGATGCTGTGTTCCCTTTGATGTTCAGAGAGAGGCTGACTCGCGTCGTGGACTCTCCCGCCAAATTAGCAATGGCACGCGCGATATTTACCGCCTCTATTCTTCCGTGCTTGTTCGTTTGCAAAAAGTGGTGCGCGTGCATGATATGTAAAACATAATGCCAGTGTAATATATTTTTTTTAAAAAAAAGTACATTTGTTACTGTGCGGTTGCGTTTCTTAAAATTTGGGGTGAAAGTCTTTTTCCCAACCTATTTGTGACATTATTATCACATCGCAGCCGCTCAATCAAAATAACAAATAGTCTCTCTCTGCTGGAAAAATTTGTCATTTTCTTCCCCACCCCCAAATCAAAACAATTCTGTTCCTAATGATGTGCATTCATTCATTCATTCATTCATTCATTCATTCATTCATTCATTCATTATTTATTTATTTATTTATTGTATTTTACACATTTTTGACCAATTTAAGCTCAACTGTCTGAGAAGTGTCGTAAAACTAGAGTGAGCCGTGCCATGCGGCAGTGAGAGAGAAAAGAATTTGCTTACTTACATTTCAAATAGGTTTCAAAAATAAATAATGTGCGATTTGGAGACACATTTATTTCATTGGGCAGTGACAATTCACATATTTGAAAACACGACACCGAGTGCAAAACAAGCGTTTGCGGTGCGTTCTATTTGTCAGGTGTGCCTCCCGGTGAGGAAGCGCCGCGCTATCGGGGAACAGCTGTCCGGCTCTAATCTTTTTATGAGCGATATGCTGTTTTTAATGAAAGCCCCTCGCAGCACTCGGCAATCAGCTCGCCATATCGCGGCGTATATTTCATCTCGCTATTGTGATGTCATCACCGGGCGCGGGCATCATACATAATTCCCCCCGCCCCCACCCGACCCCCTTGTGTTATGACAAACTGCGGCCCCCCGGGGGTTTGCGCTCTATATGAAACGCCTTTTGGGCTACTCGTCAAGTCCGACGCCATTTGCGGCTAGAATAATCACCCGGCGGCTTGTTGCAGGATTCGCCGGCTTCAGACGGTACATAGGCGAGCTGAATAAACAGTGAGGAGGTTTTGAGAGCAATTCATGCGGTCGCAATAAGTTTGCGCGAGTAGAATGACAAAGCTCATGCAGGGTGTTAATTTTGTTAGTTGTATTATATAGCCCACTTTTATTTTTTTTTAAACTTCCATCCTTTCCACATTTCTCAGCAGGTACAAACGTCGAAATATTCACACAATTTAGGACTTTTGTACTTTGTATTTTCCTTAAGAAAAACGCCCGCTCAAGGGAACGGGACATCCGCCTTCAAATATATATTTTGATTATTATATTTTGATATTTTGATTTGTCATGCTTACAAAAATGAACACATCGATAGGTTTTATGGGAACAAAGCAGCATAAAAGTTGCCGATTTAACATTCTCCCAAATCATTTGATTTTGGAAAGCATTGTTTCATGAAAGACTAGCTAGCTCATGAGCTAGCCTCGACTCCTACCTCCTCTCGTGTCGTCTTGTGCTTTCTTTGATGAAGCCCGACTGCGAATTCGAATGGACTCACTTTGTGCCTTTTCCAAAGCTGCCTCGTTTGTGTTCATTTCCAGGATGAATCGAACAGGAATATTTCCAGCCTTACTTTTGAGCATTTTGGCTACCGACTACAACGCCTCCACCCTGTTTTTGCTTCCAAAGGCATCCGCCAGGATTTTTTTCTTTATTTTATTTTATTTTATTTTTTTTTTGGTGCACTTGAGTCTCATTTGGATACTTTTGATTTCCCGTTTAAGCCCGTTTATGTTAATTGCCTGGGACGGTTCTAGGATGATACGTGTGGATGGGCTGTCGTTCTTGGAGAGGCTTGTGTGCTCATCTTGCGCCGCCAAAAAATAAAAAATAAAAAAAATCCCCTCAGGAGACTCTGAAATTGTCAATATCAAGCAACAACTTTATGTTCCCAAGAGAGTAGCCAAAGTACCCTGGGAATCGGGCGTCATTTAGCCTTTCTCCGTGACTGGCAATCACTTTTTAGCTTTTATGTTCCCCCGTTTGCGCTCCTTCCTCCCTCAACTGTACAATCGTTCAATCTTGTTCTCTCCTCTTTGATTTGACGTTCAATCTCCGTTGCGCTTTATCCGACCCCATCTAATAGCGTCTTTTTTATTTTTTTTGTGGCTTTTATGTTCTTGTATGCACTTCATCCTTGACTTTACGATCTTGTTCACTCCTTTTAATGTCAGGTTTAGTCTCGCTCAGTGTTACTCTGACCCATTTTGACCTCACCAGTCGATCCTCGCTTGCTTTTATTGTTCCTGTATGCACTCCTCGGTCGTGTCCGTCCATCTTTTTAGGTCATCTTTGATTTAACGATGGACCGTTTTTTTTTTTCCACCCCTTTCTCGTACACCTTCAAACCTCTCCATTCCAGCACTTTTTTAGAGGTCTTACCTTCCCGTATGCGCTTCCTCCTCTATCAACCTCAAAATATTATTCTCTCCACTTTGATTTCAGTTGAATTTTATTCACTCGTGTTCCGGCAATTCTAATCTCACCAGGCCAGGATGAATGCGGAGAGGGTTTCTGCCTTTTATCCTCGACATGCGTCATCTTTCTTGTTCGCTCCTGTTTGATATTACGTTGAAACTCAATCAGTCTCCAGCCACTCTAACTTCACCAGTCCAGTTTCTGTTTTTTTTTTTTCCTTTTTGCCTTTTATGTTCCTGTAAAGTGCTCCTTTCTCTCAACCGTACAATTTTGTTTGGTCCTCCTTGATTTCAGGTTAAAACATATTCTCTCACTCTCTGATCTCCTCTAACATTAGTAGTCTGGGCTTTTTGGGTTTCACTTTTGTGTATGCAGAGTTTCTTCTTGTATTTTTTTTTATGGCGAGAGGGCATGGGTGGGGGTACTAATTTGTTGTCCCACCAATTCTCACCAACCTTACGAGTGCAGCCGGCACTCTAGTTTTGCCTCTGCAATTACTGAGAAAGCGCAATATAAGTGAAGATGAGTTCAGTTTTCTGTTCCTGTATGCACTTCTTCCCCTTTCAAAGGTACAACCAGTCAGTCTTTTGGTTTCGCTTTGATTTGACGGCCATTGCCATCAACCAAAACATACGCTGTGTGTCCAACCTCATGTCACATTAGTTTGGACAAAAAGTGCCGGTGTAATACTTCTTCCCCCAAAGGTGTCGCATGACAAGAGTAAGCGAGCGCCGCCGTCGCTGTCAGAATGCGATGACTCAATCTTTTGTCAAGCCTGGCAGTAGGCTGAGGGAGGACACCGGCTGACGAGACGCTGCCACCACTTGTTAATTCATTGGCGGGCCGCACCCACATTTTCGCAGTGATGAACGGTGCGCATCTCAAAGGTTAACGGCTGGATTTGCGCCGCATTAGCTGACGCTTCCTGGAAGAAAAAAAAAAAACATGACATATTGAAGCCAATCTTTTGTCATGATGCTAAATTTTCATTTCCAAAGCAGCAGTCATGCTTAAAAAAAATGAGTGACTTGATGCAGTGGCCCATAAATGTCAGTAGTCATCCTTCGGGACGCCATACCAAATTGGTTATATCAGGTGGTCAGTGGCACTGTAGTTTCTTTGGTAACCATGGCAACGCAAGTGCCATATTCCCCTCATGAAAGCCTCCCAATCGAGCTCTTGACTGGTATGAGTGAGGTGATCCTCAAGATGGGCGTGATGGGTTTTCATATTTCTGCTGACCTATTCCGATTTTTTTGGTCCACGGTCCTGATCACCGCAGCGGTCATGGATAAACAGTCATTGTCTCGATTGATTGACGGGCATCTAGGTGAAGCTCGTGTAGAGGGCAATGTATGGCTTACCATTCCTGCCAGTCCATTGGAATTCCAGTTTCAAATTCTGCCGTCTTCCTTCTAACCACTGGCCTGATCACCACAATCCTAAAATAAAATGAGGATCGTCATGGCTGACCCGAGTCGAGGGGGTACCTGAGCTGACGCCGCGGAGGGGCTTATACTTCCATCGACCTGGTCATTCTCATTTCAGACGTTATTGTTATTACTGTGACCGTCGGTATTGCTGCCGACCGGTTTCAGTTCCAGTTTGACACATTGGCTGCTGTCATACATGCATTGTAATGATCTTACCTCAACGTTGGATATCACTTTCCAAGCAAGCATTCAACTAATAAGAGTAGAAATGGCAAAGGAAAAACAATAATATTGTATGTTCCCCGTACGCCAGATTCAAGGTCGCAGCTTGGACACGAGAGCGTCCTCCCGTTGCTTATCTGTCGAATCCTTGCATCGGAGACAACAGAGAGAAAATGGCTGCGTACTATGTATGTACAGTGAGGCACACACAGATACACACTCATCTCCTGGTGAGGAGATAGAGATAACCCCGGAAAGTGCACGCACACACACACACACACACACGCGCGCGCGCACACATCATAAGTAGTTCACTTTATCAGCAGCAAAAGAGAGCAGGCAAGCCATCTCTTCGCCATTGTTAATCGCTCTCTCTCGTCGTCATCCGTCTTTTTTCCCCTCCCTTTCCTCGCTCACTCTTTTCTTTGAAGCCCACAATTTAATAACCTCAAGTGCTGTCAGAGGAGGCGTTGAAAAATGGCTTCTATAAAACATAACGGCCTTAATCAGAGTGTGCCGAGGATTCTCCCCGCTGTCGCTGATTTACCCCCTCCGCAACACACATGCGCACACACCCTCTCCCCCACGATGATCCCCGCCTCTAATGAATTAATGTTGAAATATGCAGGGCCTCAGTAGTCATTAGATGCGCGCCGCTAGATGTGATTTAATATGGCGGCCTTTTATAAGCGTCGAGATGGAGCAGGTTGGGCCTGGCCGGACAGCCGTCGTCTTGACCGACCCGAGTCTAGGCGGGGCTCGAGCCAAGCGAGGGTCAGGGCTGGCCCCTTTGTTCTCCTCCTGCTTCTTTTTATTTGCCCGGGTGTGATTTAAGTGGCAAGGTGTAACTGCTGAGGCCCAGCTGGACAGCGATAGTCTTCACGGAATAAAGTTAAAGGTGCATGTGTGCCGGCGCGTTGTTGCCTTTGAGGTTGTTTTTTTTTTTTTTCGAGTGAAACGGCAAGTTGAAGTGTGTCAGGCCCGGCTTGACAGCGGTCATTGTGGCCGACCAGAGTCTAGGCAAGATTGAGCCCAGAGTAATGGCTCCGTTTGTATGCTAACCGACCCATTGATGGATTTCTTTTTAGGACCACACTCCAGACCTGACTTTTGTAAGTGACAATATGGATTGGACCGTCTCGAATAGTGATTGGCTTGGCCGATCGGAGTCTTGGCAGCGTTTCGGCCAAGGGTGATGGCTCTGTTTGTAAGTTGTCGCTCCACTGTCGTCATGGATTGTTTTTGTGTCGACTCAATACAGGATTTAAGATCAGGCCCGGCAAGAATCCGCGCTAAAACTAAAGGTGCTTTCTTGGTAAGGATTTATTTGTTGCCGTTTCTTATTTTGTTTGGCGATGCTCATGCATCAAGCCGAAACACCCTCTGATAAGTAGACGAGATTTGTGGTTTATTCGCCGTCTTTGCGCGGCCCGGTTTGGATGGACGTTCATCATCACGCACTCCCGCCGCGCCCTTTGACCTGCGGTAGCGCGGTCCCCCGCAATTGAATCCCGACGGTGACGGCAGCGTTGCGTTAAAGCGATGACTTCCACAGGAAGCATCTCTCTTCCAGGTATCAGCAGATTTGAAGATATTTTGAAGGCAGTAGGTGGCTTTTATTCATTTCCGAGACCCTTTGTTGAACGCTTGCCTTCTATTTGGAAAGAACCTAATGTCATAGTATAGCTGAATTCGGTTTGTTTGAGTAAGCAAACTGGAGGAAATAACAATGCGGTTGTCACACGTGGAGTAGTTTTAAGCATTAGCGTTACCTGTCATCGTTAAAAGTCCTCCAAAAGAGGTGATTCCTTATTGACTCATCATGCAGCCCACTTAGGCAGCAATTCGGTTGGTCCTGATGGAATGCATACATCAAGCAAGATCTCCTGTCAGTGTTCAATATGCTACCCGAGACTGGATGGACTTCCTGTGTGACTTTCTGTGCAGCCGGATTAGGCAGCAAGCTAGTCGGGCCTGAAAAAAGTGGTGACCACCCGTAGCTTTAAGCATGAGCATTGTCTGTCCATAAGCGATACGTAGTGAAATACGTTGGCAAGAACAGAATGAAACCGGCAGATTAACTTGCCAAACCAAATGGGAGGAAAAAGAAAAAAAAAATATATATATATATATATATATATATATATATATATATATATATATATATATATATATATATATATATATATATATATATATATATATATATATATATATATATGTATGTATATATGTCGTTTGTATATGTAATTTGAGCACAGGCGTCACCATCAAACATTTTTCTGACATTTTGTTGAAAAAGGCTCATCAAAAGTGTTCCTATAACTTCCGCCCAACATCTTTTTTTTTTTTTTTTGACAATGTTTCATTACTGTCGGGTGGCTCTGTAAATCCATTTCCTTTGAGACGCCCCTGTGAAGTCGTGATCACACAATTTACCGGCGCTCTCCTCGCGGCGTTCGCGACGTCGGACGGAATTAATTAATAAATAAACACGACGTTTCAGCTGTTCGTCAGCGGGCGGCAAAAATAGCGCTCATTATCACAGGTAAATTACCACTTTCATTTTTGTGTCAAAAAATTAATTGTATCCCTTAACAGCTACTCCCGGGAGGATGTTAAAGTAGAGAATGGGAATGTAACACACACAAAAAATAAATAAATAAAAGCATGCCGACCACCAGGAGTGCTAATTGATGCTTTCAAAGCCTTGCGTCAGTGTTGGCGTCTTTCTGCGCCGGCGTACGAGCGTCCCGTAGTGCCAGGCAGCAGGTAGAACCCCCCCCCCCCCCCCCTA
>CAAKHF010011998.1:5785-16419 GCA_901007745.1 Hippocampus kuda
TGTGTGCGTGTACACATTTGTTTGTGTGTGTGTGTGTGTGTGTGTGTGTGTGTGTGTGTGTGTGTGTGTGTGTGTGTGTGTGTGTGTGTGCGTGCATGCATGCGTGTGTGTGTCCCTGAGTCTGCCCTTCTCTTTCCGTGTGAACATCTCCTCCATTTCTGCCCTTGACACTGTAGCCGATTGGATTGCTATCTGCCATCTGTGGGCTCACGTTCAGCATGCTCTATCTGTGGCGACAGCCTAATTGAATCTGCAGTGTTGGAAGTGTGGCGATACACCGGCCACACCATGTCACTGCCAAAAGATAAGGGGTGCTTGTACGAGGATTGGGCTCACTTACAATCAAGATGGGGATATACTGATGAATGGGTGATAAGCGGTTTGGGTAGGTAATGCTCAGGATGGCCGACTATGGTTTACCTCTGTTGCCGTCACGGCTGCATTCATACCCAATAGGCCATAACCCATTGTTGGAGGGTTAATTTGCTCCAATGTATCGAGAAAGTAGGACACAGAGATTCTTACTTGCTGAAATTTCTGCATAAAGTATAAGCAGGCCATATCTTTCAAGTTCAACAGGACAGCTACGCTGAAAATACTTTTTTGCGTTCCTACCTCAAAAGTGCAAAACCTTTTCTTCTGGACTTCTTCTCCATATCATCTGTAGCATCCTCACTTCTCTTCTTCCCTTTGCTCTTTTTCGCGTGCTTCCTCCCGCTGACTTTTTTCTGCATTTTCAAATCTTCAACATCCAGATCCTGGCGTGAAGAGCTGCTGACCGGTGTTTCATGACCGGAGCTCAACTCAGATGGGTCGTCATCTAGGGAGAAATGGCTTCTATTGAAATTGACACTTTCACGTTTGAAGGAAATTTACAGCTGCCCATATGGACAAGACAACTACCTTCTGGACAAACGTTTGCAGGACAAGGCAAAAATTTAGCTGGAAGGCCGCAAAGACAATAGTTTTAGAGGAGTTGAGGTAAAGCTTTCAAAGATCAGAGAACCAACTGTCAAGCATGTCGGTGGTAGCATCATGCCCTGAGGCTGCCAGTGGTCCTGGTGCACGACACAAAGTCGATGGAATCAAGGGAAAATGCGGGAGAGGGGGAAAATTCTTCAAATTCACCTCAAATCAACAGCTCAATGCTTGAAACTTGTTTTAAAAACACACAAGAACTGGTTTCAGGTTTTTGGTTTTCTGGAATTACCTTCCCAGAGCCTGAACTTCAAAGCTATTCAACATTTGTGAAATATGCTTCAAAGCAAGGTCTGTTCCCGAAAATGAACTCATTTAATTGAACTGTGCAAAGAAAAGTGGTCAAGTGTCCAGTCAGAATTATGCCAGCTGCTTGCTGGTGGCTACGAAAACTGTCTTGACGTTATACAAAGAAAGCAAATAGTGGTGGGTGTTACGTTATGTATACGTGTATACGTTATGACCCTTACCTTTGACAGCTTAAAGCTTAATGCCCCCCAAAAATCAAAGGTCTTGGGATATTTATCCCACTCAGGAAAGAAAAACGGTTAAAATGAAAACCTTTAAATTCCCAAATTCTTAACAAGGTACACTTGAGCATGCCTGTAAACATCTGACCACGACTGATTGTGAGTTTTGATTAGAGAACACTCTAACATGCTGCAATTAGATTTAAAGTTGCTTTCCGAAATTGCTGAATGGATCAAATAATCTGGCATTTCATTATTCCAAGCACCGTGGCGGGCCTCCAGCCGTGCTTGGATGCCAGCGTTCTTTCAAACTTTGTGTTGGTCATGTGAAATGAAATTTCAGCGCAGAATCCTTTATTAGGCTTGAGATCAGCTGAAACTTTAAAGAATGTGCAGAAAGACAACAATGCGACGCCTTACCATCTTCAGAAGGTCCTTCATAAGACTTGTCGATGGCAATACGGAAACTCTGGTTGCATCCGCGTCCCCGCACCATGTGTGGCCGTGGCCGGTGAAATGGGACCTGGGCCTTTATGTCATTCTGCTGGACCTCCGACATGGCTGACTGGAGACTTTCGAGAGAGCTGGACTTCCACAGGCCAAGGGTTGGGCCAAGTGCTCCACCAGCAGCAGGCGCTGGAGAATGGAGAGTGGAGCAAGTAGTTCAACGGCTGATTAAAGACAAGTAAGGGAAGGCATGATTCCTGGAGAAGGCAAAGAAAGTGAATAAAGCTGCTGCTTGAATCGAAATGTACATTAAAAAAAAAAAAGAGCTACTTTGCACATCTGTTGTCAGGACTGATGTATGTGTTGTCACACCTCAAAAAAAAAACCCAAAATGGCTGCTGATCTCAAAGGGGCTAGCCATAAATGAAATTATTAACCGTTTATGCATCTGTGCACGTATGCAACTCAAAATTGGAAACTTTGCGAGGTGAGACAGAGCGCAGCTCCATGTGAACCACATGCTGTCGTGCACTGTCATCACCTGTGCTCTTCGCAGCACCCTCTCCGTGGCACAGATGTCACGCTGCTGCAACCGCATCAGCTCAAAACACGACTAAGCAACGTCCTCCCAATCGTGTTTAATTCACCGGCACATTTATCTGGTCGGTTTTCAAACGAAACCTTCGTATTTTTACATTTGCTGTTGACAATTTAAAGGTCTATCTCTTGGAATAAACCTGCGAAAGCTTAAAGAGACATATGGAGGGCAGAAGAAGGGCAGAGCTGAGTCAACAGGAGAAGAATCTGACAAAGAACCCCTCCAACTTAAGCAATCAGTGTCGGACAAGAAGAGAAGCAGTGAGTGCTCTTGAAAGGTATTATGACAAGAGGTGACTTTTTCAGCATTTTAACCTTTTCTGGATAGTTGACTTCAATTATGGCACTGACGGGTTTCTCATTGGACCAAAAGCTTCAAGGGGGTCAAAATTGGGTAAAAAAAACAAAACAAAACAAAACTGTGAAACCGAAGCGATGACAGAGTCAAAGCAGTTGGAGGGAAGGGGGACAAGCACAGTTGCCTTTGAAGTCTTAAATTGACTTTCTGGAAGGAAGTGGGATTTGTGAGGAATAAGGGGTTATAAATAGAGAGGGCGGGAGCGTTCAAGAATAAAACACTCAATTTGAGAGGCAGGATTTGTGTCACAAATGTAATTATGGCTGTCCAGCTTGCAGCCTGATAGAATTAAGCTCCTTCTTAGCATCCTTTTGCACTATATAGGAAAAAAAAATGCAAGTGTGTGGGTTTGGGTGCATGCTTACAAACGCTGAAGGTTTTGATGGGGGTGGGATCAAATGGAAGGTTAAAGTCAAGATATTCTCAAGTGAATTGCGGTGGTACTCTGGACGGCATGAAGAGCAAAAAAAAAAAAAAAAAAAAAGCCCAATTCCCTTTTGCTAAGGTCTTTGTGAGTCTGGGTACGCTCCCTCCATGTGCGTCAGGTGGTTAAGGTCGGAGTTAAATGAATAATGAGGGTTTAATGGGATGGATGAGTGCCGGAGTCATCATCAGCTCGATCCAATGGAGGGTGAAATCAGCGTTCATCACATATCGTTGCTCTCTGTGCCAGCAGATAATCTCATGGATCATGTCCACCTGATTGCCACCGATTCAAGCTAGTGCACAAATTTGACGAGCAGCCTAAAAGCCCACCGGGACCAGGATGACGGGCAGTGGCCGTCACAGCTGTAACAGGTTTAAGTCGGGCTCAATAGGCATTAAGTTGCCGTTTTACATGCGCACGCCCGAAGTGCAGAACCTTGCCTCCGGGTTCTGTTGCAATGATTTCCATTTTCCCCTTGTATAGCCTACCTCAATGCTATTCCGGCAGGATCTAAAAGACAATGTAATGGGAGGATTAAATTTAACCGATTGTATCCGAGCAGGATTTTACAGCATTAAAGGAGCCATATGACGGGAAAATTCACCTCCTACATCCAATAGTTCTTGAGGGCTCTTGAGTTGCTACCCTAACCATCAAGGGTGAAATTCCACAATCGTTTGTGATCTGCTTTCTCCAGAAAATTATTCTCTGAGTGAGCCGTTCTTCACTGCCAGCCCATTATTACATAACACGTGGGATAATTTTCCTAAAAACTGCCCCTGCATCAAGTTTCTCCACCAGCTAGAATTTTTGAAGATGAGACAAGGGGCATTGAGTTACATTGGATGCACAGATTAGCGGTAGCTAACAGCATTAGCTTCTGGTAACACTGGTTAATATAAAGATTTATTGTAAAAAACATATATTTAAAAAAAGAAAAATGGATAAATAAGGTAGCCAACAACATTTCCTAAGGCAGTTTCGGATGTACAATAAAATATCATGGGTTTTTCCACAAAATGTGGCTGTCTTTTTTGTATTTGGACATTTTCTTAAAAAGCACAACTTTACTTTGTTTTTTAAATCTCATAGAAGATTACTTAAAATGACGGCAATGGGTCACCTTGATGAATGGGTGCGCGTGGAGATTTACTCAGGGTTTAACAGCATTTTCATGTAAACGGACAGTTTGTTCATGCACTTCTACATATAGATTGTATACATCCACTTATTCAAAGAAAACAAGCAATAACATCAGCTACTCCTGGAAACCTCGGAGTGTGTAACCCAAAAAATGGAAAATCTGGGGCAACATGAACAGTACCACTGACTTCAGTGCAAAAAAAAAACTCATCGAGAAAATATTTGTCATTTGTATTTATATTTTTTGCAGACTAGTGTAAACAGCACACTTGATTGCAAATTGAAGTTGTCAGCAGGGAATTATCCATGCACCACATACACAGTTTAGCGGATGAAGTCCTGCCTCCACGAAGAAAATACTTAGCCTTTACAGACACTCACTTTTATTTCACACTCGGGCCTCCCACAACTCTGCTTCCCCCGTCCATCCTCAAAATTGTCTTGTTAATGAAACCCATACCCACCATTGAACCAGCAGTGTTATGCTGTTGCGTGAGAAAAGTCAGCCCTCTCAAATATGCTCATTCAGCAAGACAAGAAATCGAGTGTGTAAAATGGTCTATCATTCTTGAACCCTGGGGAATTTTGACATCACACACACATTATTTTTGTGGTGGGGAAAAGCTCCGTGTCTCACTCATGTGGCCACTGCTCCACTGCCAGAATAACTGCCATACACTAACTGAAAGATTGCCACAGTTATGAGAAAGTGTGTGTGAGCGTACTACCGTGAGAAGATGAGTGTTGGCCAAAAGAGGACACTTTGCCCAAGAGTGAAAACGGCTTTGTCACTAGTTGTTTTTATTCAGTCTACACCGTACATGCACTGAGGATAGTACCGTGTCTGTTGGCGTCTCGTAGCGGGCAAGCATTCATAACGACGTTGCGTTTTAATCATTCGATGTCGGCTCTTGGATCGCTGGATCGCTTTCCCACAAATAGGGAACGTGAGCTGGGTTGCGAGGACTGTCGCGAGACAGGTTTAGCCTTATCATACCGTATTTTCCGGACTATATGTCACTCATGAGTATAAGTTGCACCAGCCATAAGATGCATAATAAGAAAAAACATATATATATATATATATATATATATATATAATGTCGCACTGGAGTATAAGTCACATTATTTGATGAAGTCCAACACCAAGAAGAGACATATCATCTTGAAAAGGCAAATAAAAATAAACATAGAGAACAACAGGCTAAATTAGTGTACGATATGCTGACGTTACATGACGCATAAACAACGAATTGACAATGTGCCTGGTATGTTCACATCTACATATAGATGTGATGTGAACAGAAAGAACATGCTAAAAAGTTTACCAAACCATCAGGGTCACTCCAAATCACTAAATCCAATGAAATCTTCAACCTTGGTGTCACTTTTAAAGAACTCCACGAACTTGTAAGCTAGTATTTAGCCGTCCCTGAAAATATTGTCTGACATTAAACCGGTCCGTAGGGGCAAAAAAGGTTGGGAACCGCTGATCTAAATGACTTCAATAACTGCAGGGAACAACTAGAAAAAGCCCTCATCATGACCGATATTTATCCTGTTTGGGGTCACGTGTGAGCTGGAGCCGACTCCAGTTAACTCTGGGTAAGAGGCAGGGTACTAGCTGGACTGCTTACCCGTAGGCAGCCAACCACGCTCACATTTGCACTTTTTGGTAAGTTACAGGTCTTCAGCTAATCCATTTTTAGAATGTGGGAGGAAGACGGAGAACTCTGATCAGTGCAAATGCCATACACAAATGTTAGAGCTGAAACTCTAACTCAGAACCAGTGACACTCAAGCATATGCACCATCGTTCCACCCGCAAAAAACACAGATGTCTAGCCACCGCATGCATGCCAACTTGTTGGATGAGCACCCAGGTGAGGTTTAAATGGGCAAAACCTCTGCCAGGAGAGAGAGACGAAAGGGTGTTGAATTAAGCGATACAGTCTATGTGTCATTACACTCGTGGCTAAAAGGTTCACAAAGGAAAAATGGATTCTGCTTGGCCAAAGTCAACCTTCTAGATGCAGTTTCACAAATCTGGAACATGTTTATCATAAGAGAGATAAACCCCATACGAGTGGAAAAGGAACACTAAGAAGTGGATGCATTTGGAAGTGAGAAAAATAAGACTCCGAAAACTGAGGTATCAAAAGGAATGAACAAGGGAGGAAGGAGAGAGAGAGGAGTGAAGCACTTCTGCCTGAGAGGAAAAGAGTGTTTTAGCTAGATTAAAAGAATGCAGGCAGGCCTCTTAAGAGTATCCATCTAATAAAATATGTCAAACCCATAAAAAACTCGGAGAAGGAGTGTAGCGCAGGAAGCCAGCCCAATACGCCGTGTCAGCAAAAACCAGAAACACGCAAAAGCACTGCCAATACGCATTAGCAAAGACGTCAGCAGAAGATGGGAGGAAAACAACATGAGTGGAATGCTGCAGAGCATAAATAGTCACTTTTTTTTTTCTGTAAATCGTGTGTTGCAGAGTCATGGGCAGTGATGAGACATTCCCGGAAAATCATAGCAGTAAAGCTGGTGGGAGGAGCTGGGGGAAGAGTAGGAGGAGAAGGATGAGGAGAAGGATGAGGTAGAGGAAAGGCTGGAGGAGGAGGCGAAGCTACTGTACCTGTGGGACTGCTGAGTGTGTAAGGCATTCGAAGTCAGCAACAGTGTGAAAGGTGCTAAGGGGCATTTAACCATTTCACTTTTCAGCAACTTGCTACTAGAGCAAGGTAACAAGGGGAATGTCAGGAGAGCACAGTGGGGCAACTCAAAAATTTGCAAGCTAACCCATTAAAAAGAAAAGAGAGGTTTGCAAACTTTCATCATGGGTACATATCAAGCGTGAGAGACAGAATAAAAAAAAAAAAGCGAAGAAATCACATTGTATGATTTTTTCAACAATTTATTTGTGAACATGGGTGGCCAATAAGTATTGGGCAGCCTCCAGTTCAAACAGGTGCCATTCATACATACTGTTACCGAGTGGAGGCTGGAATAACTTCTTAAAGAGCAAATCACTGGCCTGTGAGGGACAGAAGAGTTGTTTGTTTTCTAGGTGCCCAAGACTTACTGGTAACCCATTTCCACAAACGTATTGTTTAAATATCATACAATGTGATTACCTGGTTTTTATTTATTTCTTTTTACATTCTGTCTCTCACGCTTGATGTGTACCTACAGTATCATGGAAATGACAAACCTCTCATCTTTTTAAATGGGTGAACTTGGAAATTGTTAAATTACTTATTTGCCTCAACTGTAAATAATGGTTGCAAAGTAGACAAAGCTTTTCATTGGAAGGGGGAGTGGGTCTAAAATGCTACTGAGGTAGGATCCGGGAGGCCGACAGGTAGGCAGGGTGGGAAAATGAAAGCAAAATATTATATATACATACATACATACATAGCAGGCCAAGCATTTCTGATGCAGATGATTTGGTAACACTTTTCAGTTAATGAACGTTTACGAACATCTCTTTATTCGAAATTTTCAAGTTATGAAACGCCTCAACGGGAAAATATTGCCTCTTGTTACGAGTGAAATTTCAAGACACGAAAGGTAAAAGTACAGTATGGGCTACAACTCGCAGCTCCGAGTTTCCTGAACGCAACATACTTATAGTTGCTCTGCCATTGGCTACTACCGAGCATCATCCTGGCATACCATTGGCTAAGAGGGACCTCTACCACACGCAATCTGTGGGCGTAGATGTGGGTCTGTGCAGCGTCCTCGTCATTCGCCCCTTAGGTCATGAGGTGTTCCGATAGTTTTACGTAAATGTAAATCACCCAGAAAAAGTGTTCACCAGTCGGGTGATCGCTCACTATGCTGATGTTTGCCTTGGACATTTTCAAAGGATTGTTAAAAGCCGACAAAAGCAAAAATTCTTGGATCAGTTCTTTACAAAATGCCGGGCAAAAACCACTTCTGAGAGAGAACATGAACTAAAGAGGGCAAAAGATGATGAGGATGCAGTTAAAAGTTGAATGACATTCATTTTTATGCTTTATTATTTGCTTTTTTACATTATGCACAACCATCACTCTACTTACAACATTTTCTAGTTAAGAAATTTCTTCCAGAACCAATTAATTTCGTAACTAGAGGTACCACTGTCATGCTTGTCTATTGACCGATTTTTGGTGCATGACTGCTAGCATGCTAAAGAAGGTGGCCAGTATTTGCCAACTGCCAAAAGCAAGTTGTAAAAGAAATGGAAAAAGATGAGGTTAGAGCCATGGCAACTGACGTATTGCTAGCTTAGCATTCGGCTTCTGCCACGACAAAGATTTACTATATACAGCAACAAATGGCGCCATATCCAACCAGGATTCTGCATTCAGCCACATTGTGACATCGCATTCTAGTTGAGGTAAATCATTTTAAACTAAAAAGAAAATCGTTTCAATATTTAGAAGTGGAACTTTTGAATCCAACCGGAATTTATTTGTTGCCGACAATACGATGAGACAACAGGGATTTTGAGTGCGAGTCCGAGCTCAAATTTTAAAATATACAAGTCATACTTGAGAATAACTCACAGGAAGAACCAAACTCTGAAAATTGTGTGATTTATAGTTAAAAGAATATTGTAAATTATTTTATGGTTGGGTTTTTGCTATCTTGCAATGCAGATTATTAAATAATGCTAAATCAGTGAATGCATTTAAGTGATTATTAAATAACAAATGTCTCTGAGAAGAACTCTGAAGTATGGAACAGCTGTTGGATTTAAAAAAAAAAACAAAACCAAAAAACATTTATGTCAGCATTATAGTGGCTGAAATGATCAGTTATCAGAATTATCTTTATATTGAGATAAGAAATCTAAAACAAATTACAGTTAACATGCACCAAACGTTTTTCTGAAAACAAAATGTACAATATCAGCAACCTTACGTACACTCCTTTTTGCACATCAAAATGTGACAGCAGCAAGCAAAATGGATTTTTATGCATGCAAAATCCTACAAAATATACATGATGTCACTCCACTTTCGCACCCTCCCACTGGTTAATCAGTCAGTCATAAGTCAGCTCATGAGGTCAGAATTTGAACTCACCCTTTCTATGTCCGGCCAGCGATCTCACATTACTCTCATCCGCCACTGAGGGGGAGGGGGAGGGAGGGAGAGAGAGAGAGAGAGAATTAACTTTATATGCAACTGTAGTCCAACATCTCATTGCGGTGAGTCCAGAAGCCTCAGGTGTGAGAGGACTCCCTCAAAACAATGACCACAGACATTATGGGGTAGGAACCATGCTAAGTGACACCCAATTCAGTCTAACATGATTACAGGTAGTCACCACATGTGGACCACCACAGGAGACAATAATGGGTTTTCAATTATTTGCCTTCTTTCTGAAATCATGATTTTAATTCTTTATGAGGTCAATTTTCTCAGAGGTTAAATTACTGGGAAACAAGAGAAGAGTCATTCCATCTCAGATTGCTGAGAACCCCCCCACCACCCCCCATAAAACCGATCCCTTCCAATTAGGTGTGGGGGTAATTTGTGGTACAGAAAGCCCAAATTTCAAATTTCATCTTGATTGCATTACCAGTTGCTGAGGTATCTTTGACAGACAAATTTTAAATTGTCCTTTCTCAACAACTTCTGGTCTGATTGCAAAAGCCAAGGTATCTCTGGAAAGGCGAAATCGTACGGAATCCAAATCTGGCATTTGCTTTTGCATCAGAGTACTGTTGACATAAATGACCGGAAAGGCAGTTTGTAATTCGGCATCCACAGCTATTTTTGAAGAAAGAAATAAATGGAACTGCAATATCTTCCCGACAGACTGAAATGTACAAATTTGACTTTCTTTAAAAGGAAAAAAAAAGGGGGGGGGGGGAAACGTTAAAACCTTAAAAATTAGGGTTTCACTCATTGAGTGAACTGAGGCGAAATAACCCAGAATTGGGGAGGTTGAAATGATACCAAGTATTTGTCTACTTGTGCCATAGTGAAAATGTAAAAATGTAAATCCTCCTTTCATCTCCAATTTATTGTATATAGTACATTGAGGTAATTATAATATATGAGGACCTGGTCATGTTGCTTCTACATCTGTTGATGAACAAGTGCTTGTAAAAACAGACTCAGGAATTGCACTAGTCATTGTGTATAATTGTGTGTGTGTGTGTGTGTGTGTGTGTGTGTGTGTGTGTGTGTGTGTGTGCGCGCGGCGTCTATATGCGTGT
>CAAKHF010011998.1:16682-30992 GCA_901007745.1 Hippocampus kuda
GTGTGCGTGTGTGTGTGTGTGTGTGTGTGTGTGTGTGTGTGTGTGGGTGTGTGTGTGTGTGTGTGTGTGTGTGTGTTCCTAAGTATGTACTTAAGCTCTGGTCAATACACTTGAAGCTTAAGGCCTTCAAGGTCAACAAAGGGAGTTCACCCGTTTCAGGCAAGTGGTATTTAATAAAAGTCGACCTGTACAAGACCGCCGACAAAGCCAGACACATGAGACTGAAAAGCCTTGAGAGGTGCACTGCTCACAAGCGGAGGTACATTCTTGCTCCAGCCAAGATGCAAAAGCAATGAACAGAAGTGGAGAGTTAACATGGAG
This sequence comes from Hippocampus kuda, assembly GCA_901007745.1. Taxonomy (NCBI): domain Eukaryota; kingdom Metazoa; phylum Chordata; class Actinopteri; order Syngnathiformes; family Syngnathidae; genus Hippocampus; species Hippocampus kuda. Next base: position 17,004 of record CAAKHF010011998.1, read on the forward strand.
GAAACACAAACAAATTGAGAATGGCCAAAGATTGAGACAGACGAGGGGGGTGAGTGGAGTGGGCGTCAGCGGGGGCGGGACAGAGAGAGAGTGTTGGAAAGCCACCCTGGTCCAAAATGAAAAGACAATCAAGCTTGGGTGGCAGAGGCGTGTGCTGCAGGAAGAAAGCCAATCTGCAGAACCTAATGAACAAGGATTGGAAAACACAGTCATAGGAGATAGTTTGAGAGGAGCTGCTTTCACAGCGAGCAAGGGCCGAACAGGGAAAAAAGTGAGAAAGAGAACCGATGTTTAATGACAATGGTTTGAACAGAGGGTTGGTGAAAACAACCCGATTGGAAAACACTGTCGTGGGGGCCATTAAATGTCATCAAGCAATTAACCTTAGTTTTCATCTTTCATGCGCGCATGTGTGCGCGCACAAAAATCCTGTGTCTCCCATTCACATGCATGCACAAGGATAGATCCCTCAAGATAAGGGCGGTCTGCATATCCCAATAAAGAAATGTACTGATCAGAGATGATGGCGTGCGATCTCACCCATGTCCATGCTTTTGGATTCTCGATTTCGAGTTTTGCTGTCTCTGTAGCTGGCCTTTCGGGCATCCGGGAAACGCTCCCTGTAAAACAGATACCCGGCCTCAAAACACAACTTTCTCAGGATGGCAGCAGCCAGATATCAAAGCTGCCCTCAGCAAGGAAATCAGACAAATATTAAATTCAACACCACTCGGACTATCAACGATATACTGCAAATACATCCATGCACCATCCTCACGAGGGTCGCCGATGCGCTCGCCCCTATCCCTGACTTCGGACAGTCGGCGGGGTACACCCCGAACTGGGTGCCAGCCAATCGCTAGTTCATTTGTTCATGTCACAACACATGACGTTGATTATAGGGCTGTCACTATTGAATATTTTTGGGGACTTAATCGATTACTCTATTACCCCCATCAATTAACTGAAGAATCGGATACATTTTATTTTATATTAAAATGCACTGGTGGTCTACTGGTCAGCACGTGGGGCTCACAGTGCAGGGGTGCAGGGTTCGATTCTGGCACTGGCCTTCTTGTGTGGAGTTTGCATGTTCCCCCCGTGCCTACGTGGGTTTTCTCCGGGTGTTCCGGGGTTAAATGGAACACTCTATTTTGTCTCTAGGTGTGATTGTTGTTCGTCTATGTGCGCCCTGTGATTGGCTGGGTGTCCCCCGCCTACTGCCCGAAGACAGCTGGGATAGGTTCCAGCACGCCCGCCCCCTCGCCAGGATAAACAGATTAGCAAATGGATGGGTGGATGGATTAGAGTGCATTGCAAAACCATGATTTTCCCTGGTTACTGTTTACTGCCAATTATTGTTGTTTATTCGGTATTGTTTCGTGATTACAAAAATCACTAAACAATTCGGCAATCTCACATGAGAGCAAGTGATGCACTCACTAACCCTTTTGAAACTGGTTCTGTTACGGGTTGGTCATTGCATTCTAAAACGAAAGCAAATGTATGCAAATGTCTCATTTTGCTTAAACTCCAAAGACGATAAGTCTGCTTTCATGAAATCAGAGAATAATTACAGTTGAGAAGCTGAAATCAGAGGATTCGGACATAAGTTTAACAATTATGTAGACAATGCCAGTGACAACTAAAATAACATAATAATCGATTAAACAATTGATTTTGACACCTATAGTTGACAAGTTGTTAATTACACGTGTTTGCCCTGCTCGAGAAGGAGGGAGAGTTTCTTTAAAGCAACATATGACATTTTTCTGTCCCCTTTATGGGTGTTGAGTGTCCTCTATATCTGGATGGGCAGCTCTGGTAAGGAAGGTGAGGGAGAACTTGTAAAGGGTTATTGTTGGGTCCCCTCAATGCTCACCATACATAAGCCACTGTTTTGGTGGGCCCAGATAGACGGGTTTCGGCAAGCATACGAGAGGATTTTGTTCGTATGGCGACGCCGAGCATTCACCCAGCTCACATTTATGCCTTTCTGTCGTTCCATGTATGTTTTGGGTAAATGTGACGGGCTATTCTTTGCCAGAGGATATTGATAAATCCCCCGAATTCCTTCCTCCTATAATCCTTTTAATGACAGAACTAAAGAAATATCTACAATATTCCACCAAAATTTGAGTCCATCAATGAGTGAAACAAGGAGTGATGCTGTGTGAGTTCAAGGTTGCTGTGTAGGTGACCCTGAAAATGTATACATATTCACAATACGCATGTTTACAACCACATGGTGCTCAGGCTGTGATGATGGTGCAGTGTGAGATGTGGGGACACCTGAAGTGAGAGAGAATGACAGCTGGATCTGGACTCATTTCCTTCCTTGTTCCCAAGGAAGGCGCCTGGTGGAAACCGTCCTTGGAGTCTTCCTGATTGTTGCCATAGAGACTATGGTTGCCATTGGTGGTTGCATCAGGATATGGACCTACAGAGAATCACAGACAAGATTTGTTTGCTGGCCAGAGCACATTTTGCCACAAGAGTTATACTTGTGTTAAAAAAGCGCCACAAACACGGATCAATCAATAATTGATTCGTGGATAACCTGGAACCAGATACTGCAAAAATGAACTTAAAAAAAATCTAATAAAATACACAGACATGAAGAGAGGGCAAGCTTATATGTACCCCGCACCCCCCAAAAAACCCCAACTCAAAACAAAAACCAAAAACGACTGCACAAAACTAAAACACACTAAAGAATGATTTCGTTTCATTCATCCTTCGACTTTTCCTTAAATCGTAAACCCCCAGACGGGAAACAAGGCCTTCAGATCCCTGTTGTAAAACCTTTTGTGTTCACCCCCCCCCCCCCCCCCCCCCCCGTGCACAAAATGACTGCCAATACAACCGCTGCCATAATCAGATGGAGATCTGACAATAAGAGGAGCCTCTTTAGCTCCCAGCAGACAGGGGGGAATCAAGAATGAATACAAATCAATCTGGGAGTCTTTTTTGTTGTTGTTTTAACTCAATTACACATTTGCAGCAAATGACTATTTATGTAAATCAGGCAATTACATCGACATCATTCCAAGGTCAGATCTATTTCACACCAAAAGTTAATGCAGCTTGCTCATGACTTCCTCTTTTGCCAATAGAAAGACACCCGAGTGAGGCTTAGATCTTCATTCATTAATTTTCCAAAGCGCTTATCCTCATTATGTGAACGCAAAATGTCAACATTGCTTGAAAGGAATGTAATATACTTGTGAAACGGACAGTTAGAAGGTGTGGCTTAAAGCCTCTGCTTGGGCTTTTGTGTGTGGAGTTGACATGTTCTCTCCCTGTGCTTCAGTGAGTTCTCTACAGGTAGTCCAGCATTTTCCCGCGCTCCAATAACATGTGCAATATGTTGGTTTTATTGCATATACTCAATTGTCCAGAGGTGGAATTTGAGTGTGAAAGGTTGTCTATTCGGTGGTTGACAGGAGATCATTTCAGGGTGTAGCCAGTCTGTCTCTTGCACCAAGTAAGTTGTGGAAGGCTCCACCTTCCCTGGAACTCTGATCTGGATCAGCGAGATTGAAAATGAATGGTTGGTAGGTCCTAATGTAGGGAATAACAACGATTGAATGGCTGCTCAAGTGGCGTTAGTGAAAAAACGAAACGAAACAAAAAAAAAAAACAACACTGTCATAAGCTTTGACAAACACATGTTGACGTACACGCTGTGCACACTCAGTCGCAGATAACGGGAGTACACAACCACTCAGTGTTTTGACAGTTCAAATGGAGCAATATTTTTTACGGTCGAGCAAAGTCAAGTGTGCACTCACCGTTGCCGGCGCCACCATACGAATACTTGTCAGCGAGACTGCCGCCGTTGAGCTCTGAGGGTCGAGAAGCCTCCTGGTAGGCCCGGTGCCGCTGAGGCTCCTGGAAAAGCAAGTACAAAGAAGAGAACCAAAGATGACAAACATGGATATTAAAGGCTCACGTGAAAGAATACGCGCTGCGTGCAAACCAGACTTATTTCAAAAATGGATGATGTTGACTGAAACATCACAAGATTAGAGTTACTCATTTTATGACCCAGTAGGATTGGCCTGTGGGGTGTATTCCTTTTGTTGACTGCATCGCAGCTGATGACTGGATATATGCAAATCATGTGAATCAGTGATATGCTGCTTGGAGGAATTCTGAAGTTCATGTTTATTGCTGTTATCCGGGATTAAGTTGAGATATTTGGTGATATTGGCTTTAGATTTACAGTTACTTTGCTCAGCTCATCAATTGACATGGGAGCAATGCTTTTTTTTATGTTCTATGTAGATTTAGACTGAGATTGTCATTTTGGAAGACATTTGCAGGGTCAAAAAGTGAAAATAAGTAGAAACAGCCTGCTTGGTATATTGGGAGGAGCTCATGAATTTAAAAAAAAAAAAAAAAAAACAACAGAAATGCTTCCCACTTGTAAAGTTAGGGATTTTCATGTCATCAATGTGTGGACTGTCAACGAAACCTACCCATCATGAACATCCATCCATCCATCTATCAATTTTCTAATGAGCTTCACAAGGGTCGCGGGCAAGCTAGAGCCTATGACAGCCGTCTTGGGGCAGCAGGCGGGGTACACCCTCAACTGGTTGTCAGCCAATCGCAGGGCACACAGAGACGAACAACAATCACACCTCGAGACACTTTTGAGCGTTCCATTAAGCTGCCATGCATGTTGTTTTGGAACATGGGAGGAAACCGGAGAAAACCCACGCAGGCAGGGGGAGAACATGCTAATTCCACACGGGAAGGCCGAGGCCCGTAATTGAACCAGACATCTCTGAGTTGGGAGGCAGACGTGCTAACTAGTCGACCACCGTGCCGCCTCATGAAAATACAGTACCGGTATTCCAAAAATGCTTTGTCACAAACAAGCCCACAGCAGCGAGTGTTGAACAAATTCACCCTTTGACAGACGTCATCAACATGTAACTGCAATTAATTCAAAGCCTGACAATAAGCATCGCCGCCAGAGCCTCATTCCCGCTGGTCCCTCCCTGGCTCTATCTACACAACGTAAAGTAATTAAGATTCTTTTTTCCCCGCAAAATGCATGCAAGCACGCTATGCAGACAACCCCCACCACAACAACAAAGAAACCTCCCACCTTCTGAAGACGGAGACAGCGGACTGATGAGGATTAAATAAGCTTCTCCGGGACAAATAAATGTGCAGCTGTCACAAGCAGTACACAACAAGCCATAAAATAATGAAAGGTTTCCCTATCACAAGGGTCCCAAGGGTATCATTATTAACGACTGTATCTGCTGTCAGTCACTTTTCAGATTGGTGGGAAATTTGTGACAGTACCACTGACACCTTAATCATTGCTCACACGCTCCCAAACAAACAGACGGCCCGAGGCGAAGCAGACAATCCCGTCTTCAGAGCGTATTTCAATCCCACCACAACACGTAAACAGGAGGGGATCCATCTATTCGGCTGGATGCAATCGCCGCATGTATACAACAGGCTTCTTGAGGCTTGGAACGCATATAAAAAGTCAACACACTCCGGCTGAAATGCCAGGCTTATATAACAAACCAGACAGCGATGAATAATTGCCAAACCTTTTCCACAAATAATGTGACCTATAACCTGTACAACTCAACTGACTTTTTGAAAAAGAGGGCTAATGAAATGAAACTGGTTACATATGGTTTCACACCCAAAGCAGGATTTGGCTGCATTCAGAATTAACTTCACACTTAAATGCATGCATGGGCCACCTTTAAAGGTGCCTTTGATTGACCTAAAGTAAATCTCAGCTGTTGGAGTACGTGCTTACAAACAGTTTTGGTTTTTTTTTTGCTTTCTAATAGAAGTCTAAAGGACTTGTGCTCACGCTGACGGCTAATTTCCAATTGTTCACTATTATATCCACCTTGCCAAAGGCCTCAGTATCAGTCGAAGAAAAAAAAGAAGCCACAGAGCATGATGCTGCCACCACCAAGCTTCACCATAGGGATGGTATGATTTTGGTAAAACCATATTTTGTGTTTGCATCAAACGTACCTTTTAGATTTTTGGCCAAAAAGTTCAACATTGGTCTCATTTGACCAAAACAAAATCTCCCAGTCACAACGGAAAATGTAGTGGTAAAAATATGGCCGCTATTTGTTTTTCCGGGCACGGCGGCCCGGTGATCGACTGGTTAGCGCGTCGGCCTCAGAGTGCAGAGGTGCAGGATTCGATTCCGGCTCCGGCCTTACTGTGTGGAGTTTGAATGGATGGGTTTTCTCCGGGTATTCCGGTTTCCTCCCACATTCCAAAAACATGGGTGTTTTCGAATCATTTGGAACACTATAATTGTCCCTAGGTGTGAGTGTGAGCGCGGATTGTTCATCTACGCGTGCCCTGCGATTGGCTGGCAACCAGTTCAGGGTGTCCCAAAGACAGCTGGGAGAGGCTCCAGCATGCCCCGCGACTCATGTGAGGATCAGCAGATTAGAAAATGGACTTTTAACACACCCTTTCACAGCAACAATGTGCCGCAGTGTGCCTCTTTTGGTAGGAGTTGTGTTGCTCTGAAGGTTTAAAAGTATGCGTATGTAAAAACGGGAGATGTGAAAACTGATCTATTCACCGGGCACACCCAGACGACCGAAACGGGCAATATGGCTGAGCGTGTCAAACAGGTAAACGGGCAAAATAACTGCGCAATTCATTTTGCATATTTCGACATAAATGTGCAAAATACTCGGTGGAGTAGGTGTAAATACTTTAGTTGAATATAGCATGCACAATTTAGCCTGCAAAATATCCAGGGTTAATTACTCTTCCACTCACACTTTCAACTCCATATTGTCAAACTTCATTTAGTAGTGGCGTACTAAATTTTCAATGGTGAAAACCGTCAGCACTACCCAAAATGTGAACCTTTCATTTAAATAGGGGGTCTCGGCAACTTTACACTTGTTGCCAATTAAACGGCAATCTTGGTAGATCACGAGCCCAACAATAGCTGTGGCCATCTGTTGAATTGAACACGCAATCTAAGGCCCACCGTTAGGATCTGAGTAAATCAAACCCACATTTTTGTGGGTGTGCAAACCAAAGGAGAGGGCAGAAAAGGGTTGGAGACAGAACAGAGGATCATTTCATAGGTAGAAAGTGCAAATTGTCAAGCTGTGGCTGAAAAACCCAGGGCAAAATAAACCAGCATGCAGGAGTCTTTGGATTACCTTTATTAAAAGAGGAATGGAGAATAGGCAGAATAGAAAGCAGAGAAACTGAAAGCTGGAGTTCCCCCCGAGAAAAAATAGTGGCTAACAGGCTTATAGATAACAGTGATGTGAGAGGTGATGAGAATGTCATGAGCCAAGATCATTTCCATGCATTACAAGTGGACAGGAGAGGAGCTGCATACAAAGCCAAGAAGTGTTTATGCAAGCTTGCTTATGGGCAATGCCTTCGAAAAACACGCATCTACGACTCCACATGCACACACATGCACACACACACAAACCGCTAACAGAGTCCACCAAAAACCCGTCGGTGATGTTGTCAAGTGAGAGCGCGGTTGTATGCGTAGTAATGCAAGTGTGTGTCTCTGTATCTCTGCGTGCTTGCTTCACTGCTGTGGGGGAGCGGGTCGCCGTACATCTGGCCGGCCATTGCCCGGATGTCTTCTGTGTACGCGTTCCTCTTCGAGCTGCCATGAGGGTGGGCCAGAGTGTGACAGTGAGGGCCACTGTGACCGTGCGTGTAATCGAGTGCGATTTCTGCTTGCATGTGTGTGTGTCCGTGTGTGCAGCTGTACTCCATGTTCCTCATGACTTCCGCAGTTCTCGGAAAGCTTCTCGGCGTGAAGGCATGAGACGCAAACTCATGGGCGGGCCCGTAGCCGCTGGCCTCCTCCCTGTATTCAACGTTAGCCTGCGCGAGACCAAATGTGTAACAACTGCGCCTCTCCCTATGGCTCAAGACGTGGCTGGGATGTGCCGCCCCTGGCCTCTGTGTGCAATCCTGCCAGTGGCCCTGAGGTAGTGGCTCAGACGCTCGCCTCCACAGTGTTGGTAGGAGGGAGGAGGAGCGCTGTGGATGAGGCGGCGGGCTGATGCTGGCCTCTTGTACCTGATTGTCGGAAGACTGATGAAGGGTGGCTCGATTGGTGGCGGTGTTCATGGCATTGGACTGTCCCTGCGAGGAAAAAGAATAAAAGAAATATGATTCTTTTTTTCTGAAATTCTGTGTAAATGCTGAGGAAATTCATCCTGCATGGAAGAATAAGTAGCACCTCCCACCCTTTTTATTCAAGGAAAATGATCATCAAAGTTAACTCTTTTGTGGGTCTTTCCTAACATTCCCAGAGATGCTTCTGAATGAGTTTTGGGGTGTTTGAATATAACTGTACCCTTCTATTACATGTTTGTTAATTGAACATCCTTACATAATAATGAACAAGGTTCTGTTCTTTTTAACTTGCCATTTTAGCAATATGTATATATAAAATTGAAGAAAAAAAACCCCAACAGAACATAAAAATAAAATGCATGCAAATACTCCATCGAGCAACAGTGTACAAAAAAACCAAATCAAAACATCGAGAAGCAGCGTACAAAAGCAAATCAAAGCAGAAGACAAAAGGAAAAACCTGAGCTGTGTCACAAGTGATGCACATCATGAACATTCGTAACACTTGTGAAACCCTCTCCTTCCTCAAATCAATGTTCGGAAAATTACCGCGGGGCAAGAAAAGAGTGAGGTCGTTTTTAGTTTTGTTTTTTGGACAAAATTGTCGTCGTCAAGCATTGGTGCGCTTAAGGCACAATGCATAATCATCAAGACAATGAAGCGTCACCTCCACTCTGGATGCTCGCAGCACCACAAGCTGGATGGTGCCCCGGGCGTTGCCCTCCGAGGACATGGAGAGCCTCAGTGTCTCCATGGCGGCATGGTTGGACAGTCCAAGCAGCGCTTCGCCATTGACCGCAATCAGCTGGTCATTTACTCTCAGCCGGCCGTCCTGCGGAAAGAAGTTGGTGATGATGTTAACAGGAAAGCCGGCCAGCTGACATGAAGAACACGTCAAATGAAAAACACACAAGGTGCAGAATAAAAATAAAAGGGAGAGGCTGACTAAGAGGTGACGGCGAGATAATTGTGGAGCCGGAGCGCCATGACAAATACGTAGCCCGGCTAATGGAATAGCCTCTGTGGGCACTAGATCATGTTTAAGTGTTACAAAGCAGCCACTTGTGAAGAGCCAACGTAGAGAAGACGAGGAAAAGAAAGTGAGGTATGAAATAAGTGAGGCGTTGACAGAGTGTGATAGTGATGGTAATGCACGGAGAAAAACGAATCAAAGGACAAAAAAGATGAGAAGACACAATTAAGAGTGTGGCGTTATGAATGGTCCATTATGGCCAGTGCTGACGTTTGACCCCGCGTCGTTAAGTGGAAATAATTTGCAATCAGGTTAAAAAATTAGGTCTCCTAAACATTTTTAAATCATCTTTTTTGCTAAATATAATAAAAAAACTTTATTTGTTGTTGTTGTTTTTTTTAATGTTTCTTTTAATCTGTTTAAATGTTGTCAATGTACAGCTTAGTAAGTTTTGTAAGCTACTTTTCTTTTCTTTGCTTTGCTTGTGAATGTCGTTAACCATTGTGTTTGCAAATGCTCGTAGGTGTTTAGTCTTTGCTTGTGTGAAGCACAGTGAGTTGCCTGCTGTATGAAATGTTCAATATAAATAAAGCTGCATTGGCAATCGTCAGACACCATCTGGACTGATGTCAAAGGTAACGCACCGAGAAAAATGAATACATTAAAAAATAAATACGAAAACTAAACACACTCATACACTAGCACAGAACAAAAAAGGCCTGAACGACACACAATGACTGATTTTCTGCTCCCATGAAAGCCGTTATATAAATCTAAGCCATAATTTTGCGTAATTGAAGATGAGGCAGTAGAGTAAAATAAGATAAGATATCCTTTATTTGTCCCACACTGGGGAAATTTACAGTCTACAGCAGCAAGATTGTGGGTAGAAAGAAGAAAAACAAAGAGTATGCATTCACAAAATAAATGACACCGTTCAATTAAGTGCAAAATAAATATAGATATAGATAAGGTGGCTGCAATTGTTTTTCACCTCACATCATTTTATTTTTTATTCAGCAGCCTGACAGCAGTCGGTAGGAACGAGTGGCAGTATCTCTCCTTCTTGCAGCGTGGGTGTAACAGTCTCTGGCTGAAGGAGCTACCGAGTGCTGTCAGGGCGGGCTGGAGGGGGTGGGGGGGACTGCCCATCATAGCTTTTAGCTTAGCTAGCATCCTCCTGTTGCCCACCTCCTCCAGAGTGTCTAGGGAGCAGCCCTAATGTGAAGGTTACCCCCATTTAAATCAGAGTCAGACCAGGCCAGCTTAACTCTGTGTAACATTTAATACTGTATTTGTATTTCTACATGTGGGTTGTTGTACGTGTTCATTGAACGTAAAGGGTCAGATTGAATATTTATCACTTGAAATGTAGTTGCAAACAGGCAAAAAGCAACAGACAGAAGAGGCGTGAACCCAGCCTACATTTTCTTGAGTTCTCTTTTGAGTAGACATGAAAAAGATGTGGATCAGACATAAAGTGGAACAACTATTTTCCAATGCGTTTCAGAGAAATAGGTTAGTTCTCAACAGGAGTCTTCTTTTCATCTTGTCCCCTCTGCCTGCTGAGTGACGGTTAGCATGACATTTCTCGGCGGAACCTGGCGTCCCCTCCTCCGCCCGAGCCTGCCGCCGTAAAGTCTCATTGGGAGCCTGCGCTGCTTTTCATTAGCATGCATCAATACTGAAGGAGAGACACGAAAGCCCTCGAATATTTTGATCCCAATGAGTGTTTCCACATTTCATATTTTCTCCCACTTTGTCCTTCTAACTTATCTTTTCTGTTGTGTGACGCTGCTTATTTCTCTACTCCCTCACTACTGTCATCTCTTTTTAATGCTTTTCTTCCTCTTGTGTGGTATCTCGTCCCAGAAACCTGCTTTGCCCGTCTGTTATTGGGCCATTCTGTTTGAGTGCAATCTGCAAAGGCAGCTGTCAGAAAAACTACTTCTGAAGCTACTTTAGGGAGCTCCTGTCTAGCTTCCCTGATCCCAGACCAGCCATTTATCTTCAACGCCACACTCTTCTCGGTGTGCTTCCTTGTAATGTGCGACAGATCTGAGAGCAGCAAAGAGGGGCAAAGGGGGGGGGGGGCGCTGACATGTTAAACGAAGGGGCCAAGTGGCAAAATCTCCAAACTGCTGAAATGGGTGTTTTTTTTTTTTCTTGTGACAGACTCACAACTAGAAGTGTGTGCTGAGTGATCAAGATAAGATGGCTGCAGAGTTGATGAGACATGGACCGTTGAGGTCAATGGGGGTCAAGGGTCTGCACAAGAGATGCCCTGCATAGGAAGAGGAGCTATGGCATCAGCGAAAGACAGGAAGAAAGACAAAGAGAGGACAAGGGTGGGAAAGAAGTGGTTGACAGGAAAAGCCGAGGAAAAGAGAAAATGGCAAAAGCCAGACAAATGAATGAACAATGGCAAGAGCAATGGCTTGACAAATGAACAGCAATCCATCACAAGATGTTCTTCAAACCTTGTATTTGTCGTGTACGTGTATTTTTGACTGATTGATTAATTCATGACAGAAAAAATACAACATTAAAAATATAATTTATTTCATCAAACTTTTTTTTGGGGGGGTGCTGCACAAGTGTGCAACACAACATTTCAGTTTCTTTTTTTTTTTTTTGGACCCATCTAAATATGCTACAAAGATAGTAGGGAGGTACTTCATATTTAACTTTTGGTCTGTTTAGATTTGGACGTGGACATTTGGAGGTTTCCACAGTTCCGGAATGTTTTTAAAATGCCGCATTTCATGAATGTGTGACAGGGAGGTCCGCTAGGAGTTCAAGCCGGCCCGAAGGACGAATTTAAAAGGAAGACAACACCATAGCAATCCTGCAGTAGCGTGTTCTGTTAAGACAGCCAGGGTTTCCCCCATTACTAAATAAACCTGGCCAGGCTTTTCCTGTCACACACACCAGGCTTTGTCAGGGCTCTATGTTGCCCAATTTGCGTGCACAGGCACCCTTTCACGATGTGGTGACAGAAAAGAATTGTATAACGAACCGGAATCTCCTTGACTCTAAAAACCATATGTATCAAAAATATGGGGTAAAAATGTTCACGAGTGCACGCTGGGCTCCATTTACTTGACTGCGAGCCGTAGCCGAGGCTGCCTCGGCGGTCATCCAACCCGCCAGTCATGGCCCCGCCTCGGGCGAAGCGGCTCCCTCTTGGATGCCCGAGTCCCATGACGGACGAACCCTGCATTTTCCTTTATAACTGTATTTTTACCTTCCTTGCTGGACCCTGTAATTTTGTGAACTAAATCAACATTGGATTACACTTTAAATTGATGAGTTCTAGAAACGTTTTACCACACAGTCAAGGTCCTAGACGAGACTGTGACCAGAAAAGATGGAGTTTTGTGTGGTCTGGCAAACACCGGATATGGCATATCAGTTGCAAAAACAAAAATACAAGACTATTTTATTGTATTGTAATATTTTCTGGGTGAATCTATTGTAAGGAAAAAATGATAATAACAGGACTACCAATGAATAATGTAAATACAGGTCATTGAGGAAAATGAAATCACTTTTATGAAACCGGGCAGCTTCTCTACCACTAGGCTGAGCAAGTTTTCTGGGCGAAACCCTGGACAACCATATCAAGATTTTTCCTGTACTTGTATTACTTTGCCTTGAAACAAATGGGGAAAGAGCTCAAAATTCAAAAGCTAGCATCTATGATGATGTGGGGGTCGATTCGTTAACTTGCTCATTAGTGAAGGCACAATTAAAGCTGAAAGGTCCGTCAGGGGACATCACTGCTTATTTCAGCAAGACAATGCCAAGCAACACTGTGCATGTGTCACAACAGTGTGGCGTCACAGTAAAAGAGTGTAACGACAAGACTGGCCTGCCAGCAAACCCGACATGTCTCTCATTGAAAATGTGTGGTGCACAACCCCGTGAGCCTTAAAAGGATCAGCAGTGTGGATAACGAATGGATTGATGGTTTCCGCCGGCTTTTTAAGAATGTGTTTCAGGTATGAAATTCAAAATGAGTGAATATTTGCAAAATAAATTTATAAATAAATAAATAAAAATAGTGTATCCGTTTGAACATTATATATCATGTCTTTGTACGGTATTCAGGTGAATACAAACAAATCTGCAAATGTCTGTATTCTGTTTTTATTTACGTTTTATTTCAGATCCTGTGACTACTGACCCTTTTTAATCATATTTCAAAACTTTTACGCAGCTGAACAATAAATGGGGTTGAAAAAGTTACCTTAGCACAGTGGTTCTCAATTATTTTCTGTCATGCCCCCCCCCGGGGAAGAGGAAAACATCTTGCCCCCCCCCCCCGCACGGCTATAAATAGTATCATTTGCCTATAAAATTGTTGTAAGTACACCTTTGCATAACACTGTATCCTTATTAACGTATCAGAGAATAAAAAGAAAGAAAGAAATATGGACCAACTTTATGGACCAACTTACAACAAAGAATAGCTTTAGTAACTGGAACAGAAAAGGTTTAAAGTGCATCTGAAATTCGAAAATAACATTGAATCCTTAATTTAACAATAAATATTTTTTGACTGACCATGTCAAACCATACGATACTGAAAAATAAAATGACAAACTCAATAACTAATAATGCAGTCAAACTAATCAACATTATCTCAAGAGCACAATATTTAAAAAAAAAAACTTTTACCAGCAAAACAAAAATATATAAAAGAATTTGTGCTTTTTTTTTTTTTAAATCAAAGATGATGTCTGGATTAATGGCTACAATGAGCACATTTTGCAATGCACAGCTTTTCAAAGCAAGGTTTGAAGCAGGACACAGCAACTCTCGGCTCCTGTATTATTAGTTTACTGAAGTAGCAGTCACAA
>CAAKHF010012001.1:0-20013 GCA_901007745.1 Hippocampus kuda
AGGGGCTGCTGAGTAAAAGAGTGGAAAATGTTAATTTAAGTCAATACTTCATTTGTTTGTGTGTGCGTGCGTGTGTGTGTGTGTGTGTCTTCAAGTCACCAACAACCACTGTTATCCAGTATTTCCAAGGCTAGTGGCAGCAGAGGTTGTCTATAACAAGAGTGACGTCAACCCCATACACTTCCAGTAGCTCCACCAGGAAGCAGCGATCGCCCTGGGGATCCAGCCCCATTGCCCTCACATGCTCTGCCGTCAGGGTTGGATCAGCACTACCTGCAACCTCTAAAATGATCTGGAAGATGCGGTTATTAAGCTCCATGAAGAACCTAGAGGAGCAATAAAGGTTCAAAGTTATAAAAATCCATCAGGGTGATATTGTGGCTGCCTCGGACTATGGCTGATCTGGTGCACATTAATAAGTTTACGCATCCCTGTTTTGTGATTTAAGAAAAAAACTGAGACCAACCTGTACAACTCAATTGAAAAGAAATAATTTCACAAGGAGAGGTAAAAACAAACAACTGTGATAATGTGGGCACGCTCTTGTATACATCCTCATACAAATGAGGATGTCACTGTGTTTAGAATTAACCAATCACAATCCAAGTCATGTTAAATGGGAGTCAGCTAAGCAAAGACACATTAAATCGTGGCAGATGTGTGCTGACTCCCATTTGACATAAGTGAATGTGATTTGTTAAGTCTGAACACAGTCACATCCGATATTGCGAGAGGGGCGCACACTTGTGCAACCACATGATCTCAGTTGTAGTAAGTTGTTGTTGGGGTTTTTTTTTATCCTACCCTGATTGAGTTGTACATTAGAGATCACGTTAATGGTGGGAAAAAATGGTCATCTTGGTCTCGAATTTTATACTGTTGTGTTTATACTTTTTATGTGTACTGTATATTCTCGAAGTAAACTTATCAAGTACTCACACAATAAAAAGATCCTCCTCATTCGATGTACAGTCTCCATCCACCTCCTGAGAGTACAGCAACATTTGCCTAGAAAATCATTTCACTGTTAAAACCTGATACTTACTCTGGATAGATCCAATTTACAGAGGTGGACATTTGTCAGTGTGTTAGTCCAGCAGTCAACTTTCGTCAGTATTTCAGGCCTGCCGAGTCAGCCAAATGGCGTCGAGAGCGTACTTACCGGTACCACGTCCCATGCAGGTGTTGCACATCTGACACGCAGCCAAATAAATAAAAAATATAACAGTGCGGTATACCACAATGATGTGTCCCATATTGTTTTTTTTCCCACTGATTACCAAGCTGAGTGTGTGTTTGAGACTGTTGTTTTTATTTACTTGAATTTTTTTCTCTATTTGGCTGCATGTGTGGCATATTGGTGTGACGTGGAAATTATGTTCTCAACGCTGCTTGGCTGTCGCTGTCTGAGGGACGGATTGGGCCCACGTGAGTTGGCCTGAAATACTGATGGAAACTGAGTGACGGACAGACGATACCCCCCTCTGCCAATTCATAACTTAACTGAAACCACTAATCTTGAACACGGTCCATTCCAGAACATTGCCACCATAAAACAGGTATTAATTGTTGCTATTAATCAACGTATTATGAAACATTGTATCATTCATTACTTTCATAGAAGGATGAAAAGAAATTAACCACTGTATAAACTGTGTACTCACTGTAAACCAGTGAATCTTAACTCATAGGTCAGAACTCAAAAGTGGGTACCTTACAGCTAGTAACAAATGACTTGCATTTGTATTCTTTTTTTGTTTTGTTTTTCAGAACAGTACAGAGGCGTACAAAATCCCCACATATAAAACACAATATTGGCTAAGTATGAAGAAATGTTGCTCACTTGCGCTCCAGTCACCAGCTACTGTATCAACAAATACAATGCAGCTTTGACTTCGGCTAGCGGATGTCATAGCTAGCAATATGTTTTGAAATGCCTTTTAAAATGTAAGTTACTATACATGTAACTTTCAATAGGTAGGTGTGGGTACCAAGGTAACAACAGTTGAGAAACACTGTCCACAACTTTAATGAGGAACGTTAGGAAACTCAAACTGCCTTCCTCAAAAATTGCAGCATGATTTTTAACATTTTCAAGTGTATAAAAAAAACTAAAATGGAAGCGCCAAATAACCAAATAAAAACGTGTACTCAACTTCAGCCATTTAATTCCCCCCGCACCCCCCAAAAAAAAATCCACGGTAATAACAAACAGCATTTATGTTTTTATGCTTTTTCAATTATTTATTTTGGTTTTTTAAATTTTCTTATTTCAACTGTAATTAATAGTAAGAAGTATCCAAATAATGCATGCCCAACTGGCAGCGTGGAAAACATATCAAAATCCTGTCA
Source organism: Hippocampus kuda (assembly GCA_901007745.1). Taxonomy (NCBI): domain Eukaryota; kingdom Metazoa; phylum Chordata; class Actinopteri; order Syngnathiformes; family Syngnathidae; genus Hippocampus; species Hippocampus kuda. The sequence continues at coordinate 2,353 of CAAKHF010012001.1, forward strand.
ATATGTCCCATACCTTATAAAAAGAAAATACAAATCCAATAAAAAGTCCTTTACTCAGTTTCATGATGTCAGGATTTGGACTTGAAAAGATTAAATTCTATAATATGGATGAGGCAATGGTCAATGCATTTTTAATCATTTCAATGTATCAAGTAATGCATAATTGAGTCAAAATTGACACGATCCGTATCACTTTCCATGCGGTGTTGTTTCAGCATTATATTACACAGTGTTGCATACCTCTGTTCGCTCAGTTTCCTGTACCTCTCCTTATCTGCAGCATTCAGTCGCAGCAGAGGCAGCAAATGGCTCCTGTGTGTTTTCACATTTTGGTTGTCGATGTACAGATCATGCAGCTCTTTCTTCTCTTCAAAAATCTTCTCTGTGGTGCCTAAAAACACACACAGACATGTTTGAAGACTTATTTCGCATTTCATTTCCTTAGATTCCATGCATGCTTCAGTGCACTTATTATCCATCGAGGTGCACTCACAGGCCACATATGACATCTCTGTTTCCAGTGCAGGGATGTCAGCTACGTTGATGTAGAAGAAAGGACGTAATTCAGGCACAGACATTCCAATTCCAGGCAAAGAGACATTTGCCAGGCTGCAACAGCAGTAAACTGAGACAGGAAGATACGATAACAACAATTGTATCACAATTTCTTTGCAAAACGTGGATATTTGCAACATCCAAATTGGGGATTCCAGCACCTACCCGTCACTATTTATCATGCCTTATGCGATCAGGTGCTCATAAGCAATGTGACACCGGTTGACCAATGCCAAAGCAAGACATAACTCCATGTTTCTCACCTCTATAGCAGACAACGCCTACTGGTGGTGGGGAGAAGATGAGGAGGCGCTTCCGAAGCAGTGCAAACTTCCACAGCACCATTATCTGCTCCCCAAAAAACTGGACAAACTGAGACATGCAGCCGGCTGGGTGAGTGATCTGCAGAAAGCCAAAAAGGTTTCAGGATGATGCTGACAAATAACACAGCAGAGAGAGTGACACTATTTGATGCAGTCAATCATACCTTCATTTCCGGATGCATACAGCGGTTGATGGTGGTCACGCTCCAGGTAGGGCAAACAGTGACCAGGCCATTTCCTGTCGGTGGAAGGATGGCCTTCTTATCCTCATAGAAGGCCTCCAATGGAGAATAGTGGCCTGGATTCTTTAACTGGAGTCTAATCAAGTGATAGTACATAAGACGATAAAACCAACTCTATCTGTTCAGCTTGATATGAATCCACAGAAACAAAGCCAGTTTTATCATACCGTATGTAGTGCTTTGAATTTACCTATCAAAATCAAACTCATTTTAACCCCTTCAGGGACAGCGGTTACTACAGTGGACATCTTATCATGTTATCAGGTTACAGGGTGCATGAATACAATACAATACAATACAATACAATACAATACAATACAATACAATACAATACAGGGGTGGAAATGATTTTTGTTTGTTTGTTTGTTTGTTTGTTTATTTGATTTGATTTATTGAGGAAAAAAAATAAGTTGTGGCCCTTCATTACACGTTCTTGAACTTTGGCCTCAATTGATACTACCCTTCAACTGTGAGTCATGTTTTGTCCTGGTACATGTTTGATCAGATTTTTAATGTTTTGTGTGTGTGATAAAGTACAAACTGAGTTCCAGATTCCATGCTGAGACATCATGCAAAAACAACACATGAACATTGCAATTTAACTGGGACTTATCTTGAAATAAGACACGAGTTTATTTTGACAAAGGTGATATGATTGTCTAAAAAGTGAATGAATTGAACACACACTGTGTCTTACCTGACTTGGTTTTCCAGGAAGTGCATGTAGCGGTACAGCAGCGTGTAGGAAGGAGACAAAATTCCCACAGACTTCATCCTGGCTCCTCGCTCCAGCTCATTGTCTACAGGCATGTTAGCGAAGCAGGCCAGCCCGAAGTAACAGCCTTTGCGGAAATATCTACCAGGGGGGTCAGACACGGCTCAGGACTGAGCACGGAAACACGAGTGCAATGATAACGCTTAGTGAAAGAGAGGGGGCGGGGGGTAATACATACATAAAGTCGTTGGTAATCCTATGGGAACCACTGGCCATGGCTTTGAATTCAACTCCATCCAGATTGATGTCATGTGGTTGGCACCACTCGACCATGTTTCCTGTCAAGGACATACACGCAGTTACACATGTCATCATGTGCACTGCCAGTGCGATACTTTCATCATGAACACTTCCTCTTATTCAATCAGTTCTAGTAGTAGGAAGAGGTCAGGCCTGGCGGGAAAGCAATGACTCAGCGACTGAAATTGACTCCATGTGAAGCTGGACGATGGGAAGTGACAACACATTCCGAACAAAACAAAACAGAACAAGCTTGCTATCTCACGAGACTCGCATCTTATTAAGTGGATGGCTATATTACTGAGAGATGCCGAATGGGTATTGTTACCATATAGTTTGAAAAAAACAACATAATACATCAACATATTGACATATTGTCCCACTGAAACTGCTCATCCATGTTCCCTCACCCACACTTGATGCATGCATCCATGTGTGCGTTTCATCCTATATTAAGGGTGTCCAAACTTTTCCGAAGGACGCATGCGAATCAAAAGATGAAAAAGGCCACTTTAATGTTCATCACCTGTACTTTTTAAACATGCTAAAATCAATCCATCATTGTAAGTGAAGCTAGACTAATGCCGATTATTAGCAGGCAAGAAGACAGATAACTGATATATATTTTCAGTTAATGGGAAAATATTGGGTGCATTTTTTTTTAAATACAAACTCCAACTCACCCATAGAAGATGCAAAATAATTACGGTGTGCGTTATTTTTCCATAGTATGCACTTAAACATTGAGTGTAAATTCAATGCCCTAATGTGCATATGAGCTGCATGTGAATTTTGATAATAATTGGTCATAGTTTGTTTTTGTTTTTTTTTACATTAACCACCATTAAGCTTTTTTACATTGTTTTAGACTGTCCCTTCCAGTGACTTAAAACAATAAATGCAAGTGTTTAGGGCTCAAAACCTGATGAACACTTGGACCTACTCTGTTACTGTAATGCGTGTCATTATAGTGGTACTGTAGTTGGAGAGCAAAGTCTTTTTGAAGGTGGTGGTGGGGTGGTGTAGAAAGATCGACAGCCACTGTATTTGAGAATTACTGTAGAATGCTACATCTTGCTCACCTGACCGTGTATTAAAGGTGACTACAAACACAGCCACGATGTGGTCTTTCTCTTCCCACTGATCCTTCACTGTCAGATCCGGGATGGGAGGTATCGTCTGAGCCCGCGTGTAGCTGGGAAGCTTTTCCCAGCCCATCGGGCTTCTCTCTTGGTCGTCAACAACAGCTGTCGGGCGGCAGGTGACGGTGGAATTATCGTTCCTCCTGCCAATGTCTGTCACCTTGAGGCAGACTGGTGCCGAAGTTTTTTTGCCCGACGTCGCATCCGTTTCCTTGGGCACCGCAGGTGGTGACTGAGCCGCCTGGTTTGGGTCGGACGACGGTGGGATCTCCTCCCAGTCTAGTAGCGGGGCTCTGTCTGACTTCTCCACCATGGTGCCGCTGCCGTCCAGGGCTGGCAGGCCGGGGGGGAAATATTCACGAATTCGACGTCCACGAGAATCGACACGGCTAAAACTGCGTCATGGTTTCCTCCGGTTTGCAGTGTTGTTTTTCGTCATTTGTGATCTTTTCACATCGGTGATGGGGCGGAAGATCCTCCTCCTCACTTTCTCTCTCGCTCTGTTTTGATGACGCAACTACTTCCGCCCACGTGACCATATTACTGGCTCCGTTCAGACATATCGTGACCTAATTTGGTTTGTATTTAATCCGAAATATGATCGCATTCTTTTTTGAGAATATCGGCTTCATCGCTCCTTTTCAGCGCTGTTTCATTTTTGACTTTAAATATGTAATTATTGGGTTTTAAAATATAGCGCATCATATAGCATGTTCAACACTTAAGTTAAGTAGCCAACATAATTTGTAGTAAACAAACAAAAAAGTAAATGTTATAAGATTTGCGAACACGAGTTGTGGTGTACTAGTGACGTGGCTAATTAAACATTAACCCGGTGACATCGTTTATTTAAACAGGAAGTCATTTACATATGAAGCGGGAACGGTTCAAACTTGGTGGTGGCGACGGCGGTGAGGAAGGTGGGTCGCTTGTGTATACGCGATAAATGTACAGCAACGTTTAACTGTAACACGCTGTTTTATGAACCTATGAGGAAGCAGCTTCTTAACTCTCGGATTCGCAGGGAAAGTTTGCTCTTCGGCCGAATTAGACCATTTCCGCTATCAACTAGCCTAGAGCGTCCCAATAACAATAATGTGCAAATGCTGAGATGCGAGTTGTGTTTGTAGGATGATTTTTTGCAACATATACCGATCCAAATAACTATTCTCATAATTTGTGTAGTTTGTTGACAGAGAGCGAGTGAATCAAGTGTCTTCTTGTGAAGGTTTGTGTTGTGGAATTTCTCTTAGAAGGCTGTGAACCCATATACAGGTATCTATTAAAAAAAACTCGTATAATGACTACATATAGTCCTTCATAACAAATTGATGGATGACGAGTTTTATAAATCAAAAGTCAAATAAAATACCGTAGTTTAAACTATCATAAACGTTACTCTTAAAAATTATGACAATATCTCAACGTTATTGGAAGGGAAGACATTTTGCAAATTTGACACAGAAGAAACATAATGTACACGGCTATGATTTGCTGAGGCTGGCCACATAAAATGATGTAATGATGTGGCCAACTGGATCTGCCCTCAGGTCTTAGGTGTTTGACAGCTGTGTTGTAAATGAAGGCCACAAAATGGCGAATTTGTTCGATGAGATCTCCCAGCGGCTGGATTTCTCCAACTGTGGAAAGGAAGGCAGTGACGATGGCAGCCAAAGCAGCAGCAGCAGCTGCAGCAGCGACAACAACAACTCTGATGACTGCACATCCAGGATGCCAAGTCCCAGCAGCCCTGCGTGCAGGACACCCAGGGTGCAGCGCCACCGCAGTCGAAACGACACCTTATCTTCACCTTTGAGCTGCACCAGCCCCATTCCTTTTGCCTCCTGGAAGAAGCTGAGGCTTTGTGATTCCCCCAGCACGCCAAAGGTAGGGGGAGTCACTCTGGTCCCTGTTTTGGTACTCAAAATAAACCTGTAAAGTCAACCCTTTTCTGTTGCCCCACCTCCTTTAGAGTCTGTTGTCCAAGTCGTCGCAGCCTTTTTCTACCACTAAAATAAATCGACAGCCAAGGACCCTGCGTTTCACCTCGGCTGTTGCAAGCCTCATCCAGGCACCGTCAGTCAATGTGAACCCGTTCACCCCCAATTCAGAGCGCAGGTTCAGTGAGCAGCAGCAGCAGTGGAAAAGCAGCCACAGGAGTGATACTGATGCGGATTATGGGCACAGGTAATCCACTACCTGACGGTTAAAATAATTCGTCATGTTACTTTGGGTCCCTTAAAAAGTGAGAGACATAAATACAAACTGCTGCAATTTCTACATTGTTCAACGTTTTGGGATTTAAATAGCAACAATTAGAAGTTGAAAGTCTGGAGATAAGGCATAGTGACGTTCGTTTCATTTTAAATCTATTTTGGTGGTGTTTAGAGCCAAAAAGAGGAACGGTGTGGCTGTTCCAATATTTATGGACCTGACTGTACCTCTTGAGAGAATCAAACCTGTGGACCATCAGTCAAAGGCAACCTTCTTAATCACTCACTTTTTGCCTCTGTGTCACATGATATCATGACATGTGCCAGTTTACTCCCTCAGCGTGTTTTGCGACCTCTCTGGTTGAACACAATCCGTTGTGGGACACCAATCCTAGGTGTTGAAATTTAGAATTAAAAAAAAAAAATTGTAATCATCATTTTCATCTGTTGCTATCAACCTTTACTAACTATCCCAGGAATCTTAACATTCATAATGATCATACTATTGTCAGCATAAGTTAACCACCATCTACTCAATAAAGATAAACGGCTTAAATTTACAAATGACAAATGGTTGTTGCGTGAGTAGTTTTTATTGCAAATGTTCCTCATGCAACAAAATATGTCGGTCCTCATTGTCACATGCTGGAAACCAGTCTAGGCTAAAGCCTGAATCTTGCCCGTAAGTCAGCTGGTGTAGGCTTTGTTTAGAGCTGCAACAGTTAATGGATGAATCGACAACTTATCGACAAGCAAATTAATCAATTTTTGACAATCAATGAATAGTTTGAATGATCCCCTTTTTTTTTTTTTTTTTTAATTGTCCAAATGCAGTTCAGCTTCTCAACAGTAAACGTTATCCAATTTCAGGAGTCCTGCACGGAACAGGCCTATTACCGGTATCTTTAGAATAAAACATTTATTTGTACTTTTGAAAAACAATGATCAACATTTTTGCCTATTTGTTACGGACCAAACTAGTAATGGAATCATAATTGTTCGTTTGAATTATTCCATGTTTTTGAATAAAGGCAGAAAAAAATTAAAAATCCGATTAGTCAACAGATAAATCAATTATCAAAGTCATAATTAGTTGCAGTGCTAATATTATTCAACAGACCATTCATCTCTTTAAACCCCTTGTTGAAACTGACCCTTCAGTGAGGTGTGTTGTCAAAAAACAAAACCAAAAAACAAACAAAGGAAAAGCAAAACATGAGCAAAGAAGATTCTTTGATGCTGGCTAAAAAAAGATCGCATAGTATACATAGCAGTGATGTGAACTCAGGTTTGTGCGACTTTAGAGCCCCGCCCCCTAAACAAACAAAACAGAATTTGAAATTCTACCACCTTTGGAGCGTTTGACTTTAGACGTTCCTACATTTTAGCTTTGGTGGAGGTCTTCATGTGGGAAAATGAGTTAAGTACTTTTGGCATAATCATAAACGACCGTAGAATTGTTCCTATTTGTCTTTCAGGATGAAACACAGCCTGACATCATCAGAAGAGGATGACGAAGCCTTCCTTCCGCCAAAGGTACAACTATTTTTATCACTGACTGCACCTCTCTATCAGAAGCTGCGTCATCCTTGGCTGCCTCCTCCATTCTTTTGCTTTTTCAAACTGACAAGAATGCCAATTCATCTTCCGGGATTCCTTGACAATCTCTGACGGAACCAAAGCTGTCAGAATGTGCACACAGGATGGAGGACTATATATGGTGGCACAAATGACAAGTCCCCTCCTGGTTACTACCAAACTGCAGATTCAGCATTGTGACGCAAGTTCTGTATTTAGAGATGCATTGGCCCTCTGTGTGCGTGCCTGTGTGTGCAGAGGCAAGCTGTCCAAGCTTTCATGTTGTCGCGCTACGAGAGTGAGTTCCTGGAGCTGGAGCGTATTGGCGTGGGCGAGTTTGGAACCGTTTACAAGTGTGTGAAGAGGCTGGATGGTTGCCTGTATGCCATCAAACGATCCCGACGGCCCCTCGCAGGCTCTGCGAACGAGTGAGTTGGCAGTACGACACTGCCAAGCTTTTACTTGGCTCCTGAATTCATGATAAATTTGATTTCCGTAAATGATGACTTTTTCTCTTGGCACTGTGCCCCAACTAATCGACTACCTCTCACCGTTAATAGACACCACCTTTTTCCGCTTACTTTGTTAAATATTGGGTGGTGCCACTAGGGGAGTGACAGTGATTACTGTCATTCCGATCATATCTGTTGCACTGTATGTCACAGTGAGACCTCCTTAACACAGCATCCCGATGCACATTTGGCAGCAGATTAAATGAAACACGAAAGATTAGATTGAGCACTCTCACAGTATCGTGTCAGTTTTATTTCTATGCATCTGGATTACACTTAACCTCTACAATATACTGTACCTTGTAGCGTTCACTCAAATGGTTCGCAGATGTTTAAGCTTTGGCGAGGGTCTACTCTTGTTACATTTGCTGGGATGACAGTACATATTGAATGAGCAGTAAAATGCAGAAAAGTGAATATCCTTTTAGGCAGCTGGCTCTGAAGGAAGTGTATGCACATGCAGTTCTTGGCCACCATCCCCATGTGGTCCGCTATTATTCTGCCTGGGCCGAGGAAGACCACATGATTATTCAGAATGAATACTGTAATGGTAAGTTGTTTAAGTTTCCCCCCCGCCCCTTGATTTTAAATTTAATATCTGCATTTATGATTTTGCTAACGTCGCCGCATGTGCGTGAGCTAGGTGGAAGTCTCAGTGATGTCATCAGGACAAAGGAGGTGCAGGGGGAGATATTTTCTAGAGCCGAGTTGAAAGATTTGCTTTTGCAAGTGTCCATGGGTCTGAAGTACATCCACAGTTTAGGACTTGTGCACCTGGACATCAAACCAAGTAAGTCTTTTGCCTTTCGCTAGGCATAAATTTTGACTCACAAAATTGACTTTGGTACTGATCCAAACGAATGCACTTGTACTGAACAGTTTTACTGTAAATTTCCTTTTGTATCTTCAGGTAATATATTTATCTGTCAACGTACTGTCTCGAGCACGGCAGGTGTGGGGGAGAGTGAGGAAGAGGAGGACGAAGGAAGTCACCCAGCAGGGGTTGTGTACAAAATTGGTATGAATCATGATGGATAAATGACTAAATGGTGTGTTTCCACCACAGGAATTAAGAATTGTTGTAGGTCCAATGAGTGTTTGCACCACAGGAACTAAATTAAGTTCCACTATAATTTATCAGGGCCAGAAGAACACTTAGGAAGGGCAGTTTTACTTTGAAGAGGTCCAGCAACCTTTGGGGTTGGAGTCCCTTTGGAACTTATTAGTTCCAAGAACTACATGTACCAAGAAGTAACATTTCTGAAACAGATAGGCTAAGTGTGGCTTACCGGTAAATATGTTTTACATCCTTGTTTCCCCCTACAGGAGATCTGGGGCATGTGACATCAACCAATAATCCTCAAGTTGAGGAAGGGGACAGCCGCTTTTTAGCCAAGGAGGTTCTTCATGAGGTAAAATGTAGGCCACAAAAACGAAGTGAAGCCGCGTTGTAGAGTGTTTATGTTTTTCATGGATAGCTCTCATTCATGTACCAGGACTACACCCATCTTCCCATGGCAGACATCTTTGCTTTGGGTCTTACCGTGCTGCTGGCAGCGGGGGCTCCACCAATGCCCCAAAATGGAGATGAGTGGCATCGGCTCCGAGAGGGCAACCTTCCCATGCTTCCAAGGGAGCTCTCTGCTCCCTTCAGAGGGCTGCTTCAGGTATCCCTTGCTCTGTCAAGCTTGCTTGGGGTTGTCATGGAAAGTGCAGGGTAGCCTGTGCTACCAGAGAAAAATTCCTTGTGTGTTCTACATACTTGGCCAATAAAGATGATTCTGATTCTGAAAATAGCTGGATTGCTCAGACAAGACGTGACCGTTTTGTTTGCATCTTTCTTTTAGTTGTTGTTGGATCCAGACCCCACCAAACGGCCCTCAGCCAGAGAGCTTTGCAAGCACAGTGTCTTAAGGCAGGAGAGGACTGGAAGACTGGCGGCTCAGCTACGCCGAGAGCTAAACGTAGAAAAGTTCAGGACAGCCATGCTTGAAAAGTAAGAAAGAAACATTAATGACCCTTACGTTTCATTTACACTCCAGGTCCAATTTTCGACTTACAAATGAATGCCCACATTTGTTGTTGTTTTTTTTTTTTTTAAGTCTATTTCCATATACAGGTACATTACAAGTGACGGCATATCTGTTATGGCTCTGTTTGAGCTTTATTTCAATAGTCATACTTTTCGTGAAACGTTTGTTTGGGGCTGTGCGTGAGATTTTTATGTACATTGGGTTCCTGGGCTAAAGGGTTTGGTAAATCATCAACTCGGTAATCATGTGTGGTCAGATTGTTGAAGTGCACTATTTAATATGACCAATAGGTGTCACTTTTATCATGCATGACTTTTGCCTAGAAGTTATACAGTAGTGACGCAGTACACATTATTTTGATTGCTTTTTTTATATTATCAACCTGGAGGTAGGTATTCTTTCACGGATGTCACCATTGAAAGCCTTGTAAGCGTCCGCATTATTTAAACTACCTTAACATCACATTTAAACATTAAAATCATGTCAGGTTAATATTTAATGGAATGACTCAAAATAAAACGAACCAAAACATATCGCTAGCTGTGACGTCAGCTTGCCTGAACCTGAGCTGTGCTTGTTGTTTATGGACTCGGCATGATATGTTCTCTGTGAGAACCCTTACAATCTCTGCGTTACATGGCTTAATCACCTCTTAAAACCATCAATAAAGCATACAACTGTTCCTTGTATTTTTGGAACAGTTCAGAATTAATGCATACCTAATAAGACAAAAACATCTGAATAAAATACATCTTACTCATCAGAGACACTGACTTTTTATGACTTAATGTAAGCAGATTGCTGTGTTTTGCAAGTCAAACTTGGCTTATTCTGACCAAGCAATCGGATGATGGGGAAAATTCTGACGTTGTTGGGGGCCAGCAAGCAGGCCCTTTAAGAAAATACTAATTTAATTTTAATCACAAAATACTCATTTGCGGGTTGAATTCTCAACTGAAATCTGGGGAAGCAAATGGTGTGCACCTTTGCTGAAAACTGCAATTCAATCTGACACCGATATTGTCATCCATTTTCTTTAGTGCTGGCCAGCCTTGACCACGAGCTTACCATTTCCATAAAAGGAACTCTTGCTTACTCAACTTTTCAGTAGGGAGCAACTGTATACATTTGAATTGAATGGCCACAAATTAGCAGATACTTTCTTCTTCTTTTTTTTTTTTTTAATTGATCCTCTTTGAGCACCTTCACTCCAAAGGTCTCTGCACACATCCCTACAGTGCAGCCAAGAGAAATGCTATGAAATGGAAGGAATCGAAAATATTTAATCCAATTTCATGGAACAATTTTAAAAATTTGTACATAGGTCAGTGCTTCTGATGGTGTTTGGGCCAACAGATAAGGCCTTGCTGACCCTTTTGTGCCACCACTGTGAAATGTGTTAAAGAACAGTCTTAATGTTGTTTTTGCACAGGGAGCTCCAAGAGGCACGCCAGGCTGCTCTGTCCCCGAAGAGCCCACTGGCTGGCTTGAAATTTCCTGGAAAGACAGGGTCACTGCCAAGGTCTGGGAGGAGGGTTGTGGGTAGAAAGACTGCACGGTCCATGAGCTTTGGTTGTCCAGGGTATGAAGTGTGATGGGAGGAAGCCCGATCCACAAGCTCGTCCCGTTGTGTGCATACAACTGTTTTGCTGGTTCTGTAAATGATTGCAGTCAGTGGCAAGCACTACACCAGAGTTCCTCGCTATTTTTGTTTTTAAACTGAATAAACATTTTAAGGGTTTTATCCATTTTTTCCCTTGATTCATTTCTGTTTCGTTTTCTGTATTGAGACGAACGTGTGTCATTTGAAATAGGGATAAGCAGTAGATGAAAGTGAGACAAAGATGCCGAGGGGACTTTCCATAGAGTTGTTGTTCATTTGATCGTTCTGTCACCTCACTGACTTATGTTGAAAACGCCAACAAGGTAACAGTAATACTGTGGTTAGGCTTTCCTTCCTGTTTAATATATTTTATATCAATTTTATAATGCAATCTGCTATCCAGTTTTGATTAAGAGCACATACAAAAATTAACGGCGACTTTATTTACTTCAAAAACCTTTTTTTTTTTGGGGGGGGAGCAACTTCTCTGTTGTGTGAACTACTTTTTGATGGCTGCGCCGGCTTTAAAACGTACCGTAAGCTTTTATTTATTTTTTTTAACCTCATGTGACCAGACAATTTGAATATGGAACAGCAAGTGTGACGCAATCTAAGATCCGCCTCCCAGAAAAATACTTCAGTTGCGGGAGTCGAAATGTGGCCCAGATGAAGCTGCTGTGGTGTTTTCAAGTTAACAGGCGCGTTGATGTAAGTAATCGGGGGGTTTCCAGTAGCTAAATGATTTCATTTAAAAAAATAAGTTTGATTTAGAAACTGCTAATCAAGCATTCGACTACTCAGTCCTGTTGCTTATCTTTGTGGGTTAGGCGAGCTACTAAAACTAACGTGACTAGCTTGTGGTGACATTAGAGCCACCGTAGCTCAACTTTTGAGGAAGGCCGATGGTTAAAACTATGTTAATGTACTTGTCGACAAATATTTGTTACAGTTGCTTCACTTCCTGTTGAAAGATTTCTACCATCCCGCCACAGTGAATTTGAACGCGCCCGTAAATCCGTCTCAGTGAAGTGATGGATGATCTGACGAAGTTGGCCAGCGAACAAAACGCCACTTTGGTGGTGTTGAGCTTCCTCCAGGCGGACTGCAGTAACGTGCAGTACAACAAGGCTGTTTACTCTTTGGGTAAAGAGCTAACAGAAACTTGGAGGAACAGTTGCGAAGACAAGGATGGGGTTATCGAATGTGACTGCAACCTGCCCGGCACCAGCGAGGGTTCCATCGCCGACATAGAGCCGTTAGTGGAGCTTTACTGGCCTGGTAAGTACACGCGGAGTTGGCACAAGTACTCATGTTGTGTTCCCAAGAAGTGCGGATACTGTGTTGTTTAAAAATAATAATAAAACCACAGGAGTGATTGATCAACCTGGCTTTAAATACATTGAAAAAGACTTCCTACAGCTGACGTAAATGCTATAAAAAGTAGTGTTTTGTGACATGATGACGTATCATTTGGGGTGAAGCACCCGATACGTTTTGCTGATTGATATTTAATCTATGAATGTGTTCTGTTCTTGTTTAATCTGTTTTTACATATAGAAAATGTGTTACATTATTATATTCAGCAGCTTTATTCAGCAGCAGCTCTTCCTGCTACTGGAAGAGAAAAGGGACCAAGCCTTGCTGTGAATAGCTAAAGTAACTGACTGACACGATCACAGAAATGAACTTTTTGGGTATGAGACATGGCTATGGCCTGAATAAATAACGCTCCTCCCTCAGTTCAACGTGGTTGCTTGGCACCAAGACGCCACCAAATGGTGTTAAAGTAAGCTTTGGCTTGAACTTAAAAACAGCAAAAATCTCCAAATTGACGAATATGGAGGGCTTCACTGTACTGTGCATAACATTTGAATCTTTGGTGGGTGGTGTGTGTGGGGGCTGCTAGAGAGTTAAGTGCAACAAGTTGAATTGGACAAATGAAGACTACGAAAAAAATACCATTTGCGTTCACACCTGTGGACAATTTAGTTTTCTATTAAGCAACATATTTTTTTGGGTTGCATGCAAATTCCACACAGGAACTGAATCGCCCTATCATGTTGTCTTGGCACATATTTGTGACTTCCTGTAGGTGGTTTAGGCGAAGCAAGAGCCCTGCAGGTGGTTGCAGCTCAGCTGAGAGAAATTGCTGCCCAACTTGAGCAGAATGTTGTGGACCAGTCTGCCCGAAACCTGCACAGGAATGTGATGTCTTCACCCAGTGAAGTGAGTTTGCTCTGAAGACACTCACCTCATAGACGCAACACTCGGTACACTACACAATCCACAGAGGTCCAATATAAGATGGACCATACATTCGGCTTCTATAAAGATAATACAATAACTCTTGCCCCCATTTGTAGGGAATGGGCACTGAGCCCTGTCATGCATTGTGAAAAAACAAAAAATGCCCCGCCCTAAATGTTTATAATTGGAAACTGTGATGCAGAAACACTGTATCATTCCAAACTCACCTTAGAACAGTAACTTTAATGTATGAAATATATATACTTTCATTTTTGAGAAAAATCCAATTGTACAAGCAAACAAGTCTGTGTTCACTTGTATTGCCTCGTTTTGAAAGTGGGAGATAGTAGTTTTATTATTGTTACTTTGCAGTACCATTGACCTCAGTCCAGAGTTTCCAAAGCTGTTTGAATGTTCATTTTATTACTTTATTACCTACATTTTCATTAAAATAAATTACTATGTGGCCACTGATATTAATGTGTTGTGTAGTGTAATTAGGTTATGTTATAATCTGCTCGGTAAAATAAGTGTGTGTAATTGATACATGGTACTTAACAGCCAAATGTCATCATCCTTTTTATCATCATTGCTGCCCTGTGGCGACACCAGGAAACATTTGGAAAATTATCGTAAAAGCACTTAAATTGACCCTCGTGAGAAGATCAGTTCAGATGATGGATGGATGAATGGATGCTTAAAGTGGTGAATGAACCTTGAAATGGCAACGCTTATAGAGAATATTTTATTTATGCAGCTCTCTAGTGTTGAGAAATTTCAGTAGTGTAAGTGTACCCACCCAAGTATTGACTCAGCTCCAACAAACGTATCGATGAAGATGGTCATGTCCCAAAAAGTGTCCTTTGCTGACCGATTGTTTGGTTTTGCAGCAGTGGCTGGAGCTCCTCAAAAGCGAGGTGCACAGGGCCATGATGCAGGGGGTGGGCTTGGATCAGCTGCCCCAGGAGAGGGTCATCATGGCCCTCAGCCTTACCCTGGTGAAGCAGGTGTGTGAACACACCCCGCAACTGCTCAGAGATCTCTTCAACACTGCGCTACAGTACATCAGCCCAACAAGGGCAAGATGACTTGAAGTGGGCGGGATGAGAGGGAATAACTGTCAAATGTTTGCAGGAAAACCAAAAAAGCGGACGTTAAGCCACTTTTCAAGTGGTATTGTATCTTTTTTGAACGTTAAGTCTTATTTTAAAAGCAGGAATACGTAGTTTAAGTTTGTGTCGTTTATCACATGTATTGTTCTAATGTTTTTGTTATAAGATGACGTTTGTGTCAAGACGAAAAAATATTGTACTGTACGCCTTGAGTTACCTCTGTTTTGTAAAAATGTTAAATAAATGGTGGTGATTTATTTGGAATCATATCGCCACAAAACCATTATCACTTTCTTTATTTTCAAGTAGTGTGCTGTAGGAAATTCAAGGTACAAAGTTTGATGGGAGCTATTTTGGACATTCTCTTGCTTTTTATGTTCGACATTTCCGCTTTGATTGCAAACTTGGAAGCTTCTAATTACATGCGGACCACCCAAAGCTCACCCGACAAGGAATATTTCTGCACTTTACATCACAGTGATACCATTATTCCGATTTCATCCCAAATAAAAATATGACAGCAGTTGGGAAAACAGCACATTGATGTGGTTTCTCATGTGGCAAGTTTGTTTACACTGCAGCAAATGTGTCTGCTAAATTAACTGTCATCCATTTATTTATACTTAAAAAAAAAATACCGTAATATTTTCATGTGCGCTGCAGCTTTCTCAATGACCACTGTAGCCACTGACTGAAGAATCTTACTAGTACGACTTGAAGCATCCTTACTAATTTAAAAGTAGTACATAGGAGTGACAGCTGTGGACAATTTCAACACTGTCAGGATAATCACATGGCACACAAAATGAATAAGAAAAATAAAACATGACTATTTGGTTTGAACATCAAGGGAGTGGAGTACACATTTATTTCCCTTTTCTGTGCTTGCACCTGCTGAGAGGGTTGGAAGCTTTGTCCTCAAATGGACGATGGGTTTTAAATGTGGCCTCGGATGACAAATGCATCTTCAGTGTACTAAATCATTTCTACCGCAACATATTTTCGTGTGTGATCTAATCCCCTGAGAAGAAAACACGTCTATTCTACTTCCTCCTATAGCTTATGACACCGTACGCCATCACAGCAGTGAGGAGCATCAGGGCAGCTCCGCTGTAGAGCAGAAATTGGAGCTCTGATGCTGGATCCGCCGGCACCCGGGTCTCCTCTGGGGCTGGGGTTTCAGCTGGTGGGACATTGAGCTTGCTCAGGGCCTCTGCTTCGTGCTGGGGAGGCACAGTTACAGGCTCCAATTGTGGTTCAGACGCGGCTTCAGGCTCTGCGGTCTGGGCCCACTTAGCCGGAGATGAGGGCGCGGCTTCGGCGGGCACAGGAGCAGCGGCCCTTTCCGGTTCAGATGCTGGTTCTACTACAGGAACAGGTAAGGGTGTCACAGGTTGCGGTTCACTTGGGGGTGGAGCAGCAGCTACTGGGGCTGGAAGAGGAAGCTCCGGTTCAAAAGAGATAAGGGAAGGTTCTGTTGACAAACTTAAAGGTGTTTCTATGACAACAGGCTCCTCCAGTGAAATCAGGGAGGCAGGTTCCTCCAGGGTCTCGGGAGCAACAGGAATCCGGCTGCTACTTTCCTCCCTGAGCTGGGCAAGCTCACTCTCTGTACCCAAAACACTCATCATGCTTTCCTCTATCGCACCGCTTTCGCCGCCTTCCTCCAGCAGCTCGGCCTCCTCGCGTTCCACGTGGACAATGTCCGAGTTGGAAGAGTTGTTTTCGCTGCGCTCCTCGGCCAGGGCTATACCCTCGTTGCTGTCCAGGCTCTTGATATCTTCGGGGTCCATCGCGCACACCTGTGCCCACGACTCGTGGCCGGCCAACGACACGGGTAAGCTCTCAGTTTGCCAGGAGCTGTGCCCGCTGCTATTGTCAGCCGTGCACAGCAGAGACGACGGTGGGCTCAGCTGCTCGGGCGCCTGTTCCCCCGACAGGATGTAGATGTCGTTGCTGTCTTCGGCTACGGCCGCGCCCCGCTCACCTTCTGAACCAAGGCCAAATATTTCACCCTGTGGAGCACACGGGATCAATGAGTGCATATTTTGGATGGAAGGGAACTACAAGGGCACCAATACTTCTGCTTACCCCTGAGCAATTCGACTTGGGACCAACATCAAACTGTGCAGTACATTTTTAAAAATACGTATCTCACTATATTTCAAAAAGAAGAAAAAAAAAAACCTCGGGCAAAAGGCAGACAACAGTACTCTCTGGACTGGTTGCCAGTCAATCACAGGGCACATAGAAAGAGATAACCTTTCACATTAATAGTATGATGGTGACACCATCAGCACGTGGGAATTGAACCCACACTGCCTGCTTGGAAGTCAGCCTAGTGAACCGTTAAACCAGGGGTGTCAAACTCATTTCATATTGTGGGCCGCATACGGCCTCGGTCGATGTCAAGTGGGCCAGACCATTAAAATTATTC
Organism: Hippocampus kuda; assembly: GCA_901007745.1. Classification (NCBI taxonomy): domain Eukaryota; kingdom Metazoa; phylum Chordata; class Actinopteri; order Syngnathiformes; family Syngnathidae; genus Hippocampus; species Hippocampus kuda. The sequence goes on from CAAKHF010012001.1 coordinate 19,365, forward strand.
CATACTCTGCTATAAATAACCAAAATATCATGTCTTTCCTTTGTTTTGACATAGCGAAGCACAAGAACATGAGGAAAATGTTGAAATGTACCTCATTTCATTTACCTAACATTTCATAAAACACCTTAGATTTCCTTCGACAAATGTGCAATTTACTTTTATCATTCACATATATGCAGTGCAGCTGATCCCACTGATTATACAAAGGCACAAAACTTGAACAATTAGAATTTAAAAATATAGTCATGCATTTTGAGATTAAACGAAATTTATAAAGAAAGGATTTTTAAAACCCTTTACACATTCATTCATTCATTCATCTTCCGAACCGCTTTATCCTCACTAGGGTCGCGGGGGGTGCTGGAGCCTATCCCAGCCGTCTTCGGGCAGTAGGCGGGGGACACCCTGAATTGGTTGCCAGCCAATCGCAGGGCACACAGAGACAAACAACCATGCACGCTCACACTCACACCTAGGGACAATTTAGAGTGTTCAATCCGCCTGCCATGCATGTTTTTGGAATGTGGGAGGAAACCGGAGCACCCGGAGAAAACCCACGCAGGCCCGGGGAGAACATGCAAACTCCACACAGGGAGGCCGGAGCTGGAATCGAACCCGGTACCTCTGCACTGTGAAGTCGACGTGCTAA
>CAAKHF010012003.1:0-19622 GCA_901007745.1 Hippocampus kuda
CACACTCACACCTAGGGACAATTTAGAGAGTTCAATCCGCCTGCCATGCATGTTTTTGGAATGTGGGAGGAAACCGGAGCGGATACAGTACAATAAAATAAATGTCCTCGCAAATAGCATGCGAATGAAAACACTATATTCTATTTTATTTGTTTTTTCACACCTCTTTTTTTGCGGGGTGGGGGGGGCGTTGGTGAAGGTGGGATTTTCGAACTTTAAAGTGGATCAGTCTGAGCTGCAACCTCAATGGTGGGTTCAGGGAATTTAGCGGGGCTTTACCCAATTAGGCAATTAACCTACAATTTACATTGTGTCTGTACGAGCACCAGGGGACATGGAAATTTTGCATTCCCTCGCAAAACTTTGCAATCCCTCGTAAAGATTGTATTCCATCGCAAAGATTGCGAGATATCGCAAACTTTTTTAATGGCGTTGGTGTACTTCTGAGTCATCGTACGGGTAACTGAAAACAACAAACATGGAGTGTTTTCACCCGTTGGCGAGTTTCATTGAATTTTACTTCGATAATTGGTTTGAAATACAGAGACATTAAATCTGTTCTTGATTTTCCTCCATGATTCTCTCCTTCGTGAAGTAGTGTCATCTCTCAATCAGCCGTGCATGAGAGTGAAGCGGACATCAGCCAAGCTGACCCAGAAGTACAAAATCGTGCATTTAAACAAAAGTGCCCCCTTACAAAAAATAGATAAATAAAATTGCGATATCTTGCATTCTTTGCGATGGAATGCAAAGCTTTACAAGGTAACGCAAAACTTTGAGAGGGAATGCAAAGTTGTTTTTTTTTTCCTTCCATGGTCCCCTAGGGTCTCCGTATGTCTGCAATGTGTGTGTGTACTAGTCCTCTTTGGTGTAACTACAGATGAAAATTTTATGAATAGCAACAACGGAAGTTACGCCATGTAAAAACGAATGCTCACATTCCCCAAATGTCCGCCAAGTACCGTAATCATTTTTTTCCAACTTGGTTTCCCTTTGAAATGATACATTCCGCCTAAAAAGTCTGTTGTAAAATTACTTTGAAAACTGTAAGATTATTTTTATCATCCTAACTCACATAATTAGTCTGTTTATTTAAGATTAGGTCTTTGACTAAACATTTTTGGATCATTTTAGAGAACGTAAAGATTGTACAGGCGCTTTTAGCACCTTGGAATGCTAACGCTAGCATTGACGCTAGTTCTCGCCCAACGAAAAGATTGTCCATGTGAGTGATTTTCAAGCTACTATTTTGATTACCAATAATGCTTTACATCTGTGTTGTTTTTCTGTGTGTGTCTGTCACAGGTGTATGAAGTTGCAACAATGCCAGGTAAGTGTCAGTATGATAGACACAGGTGGTCCTCATCCTTTCCACAGCAACCACCATTAGTCATTTCGAAGTTACAAATGTTGTACTTTACCACAAGAAGACAAGCAAAATTAAGATATCCTTTATTTGTCCCACACTGGGGAAATTTACAGTCTATAGCAGCAAGATCGTGGGTAGAAAGAAGAAAGAAGAAAAACAAAGTGTTTGCATTCACAAAATAAATCTTATAGTTTCAATGTACACCGTAATTATGCCCATAATTAGTGTTTTAAATTCATAACACGGATGTGTATTCCATACAAATATTTATTTGAGGTAATTATGAGTTTACTACTGCTAGTGTTAGATTACACCATGTTCAGATTCATGTACAAAGTTTTACTAAAATAAATAAAATTGAGCTGGTCACCCCCTGTACATTACACTGTAAATATTTTCTTTCACATTCAATTTTCCGAAGCAGTGTTCTTTAATGTTTAATTTTGAAAGTAATTCTTCAGCATCCATGTGTCCAGATTATGATCCGCTCCCACACATCCCAGTGGTGGAAATGCTATCAGAAGATGAAGAAGAGGAGAAGGACAGTCAATCCTCATTCCCCCCAAAGTGAGGGTTATTCAGCTCTTTCTTGCTGTCCCTTTTTAGACCTTCACAGCAGTAACAGTAGATGTGACTACATTTGTCTTTTTCTGCTGCAGCGTGGTGACGTGGCTAAAGCAGAAGATCCCTCAACCGGTTCTAATCCCCGCAAGTTCCGTCCCCATTGAGCCGAAACCCCAAAACACTCCCCGCTCATCTTTGGACAAAAGTACATACTTTACGTTCCTTGGTGGGAAGACTCACATCTTTTCTTGGATATCACAGCTGATTTTATATTTTGGTCACTCATTTGCTTTTTTCTCCCATTTCATGTACTTTCTGCCGCAGTTCTTTCTCCACCGCCTGAATCTCTCAGTGGAATCTCACTGGACACTGATAGCAAGGCCTCAGCGTAGGTTGCCCTCCTTTAGTTTTCCTCTCACATCCTTCATTTTGACATTTCCATTCTTCTTTTGTTTTTTTACTTGAATTACTTCGATTTCTTTGATTTCTTCTCATGTTCTCATTCTTTACATCCTTTCCTTTCACCTATTTGTTCTTTGTATTCTTTTTTTTCCCCGTCTGCGGACTTTGTTTTCAACATCCCAGACTTTTTCTGCTTCCAACATTTCATACTTTGTATTCTTCTCCACATGTTTCATTTTCAACTTTTTTATATAATTTATTTTTTATTTGAGATACTTTGTTTCATGTATTTTTTTCAAATTATTCTTCTCCATTACGTACTTGGTCTCTTTTACATTCTGTACTTTTAAGATTTGTCTCATTTATTTTTCTCTGTACAATATGTATGTACATACTGTATGTGCATATGTCTTGTTTTTTTCTTGACACACTTTGTTTACATATTGGTACGTGGTCGCGGGGGGAATCTATCCTGACTTCGGGCGAAAGGCAGACTACACTCTGAACTGGTCGCCAGTCATTGACAGGGCACATGTAGTGACGAACAACCATTCACACCCACATCTGCACCGTCACCGAGTGGGAACCGATACCCGCACACATATTAGCCGAGTGTACCCCGACACCGTCTGGGACTTGGCTTTAACTTCATCTACAATTTCTCCCTTTGACTCTCCTAAGTGACAAAGTGAATGTCTGTTAAGTCCAAGGTTTCCATAATTCCTTTCCATAATTCACAAACACAACACTGCTCATCTCCAAAAGAAGATTGTAGCTGCAGTGAAGCATAGTGGTGGCAGCATCATGCTTTGGGGCTGTTTTTTCTCCAGCTGGAACTATGACCTTTTGCATGGTGGGGTGGGAATTATGAAATGTTCCAAAGGTCAAGTGTTACCTAAGAACATTCAGGCTTTTGCCAAGAAGCAAAAAGTCACCAAAAAAAAGAAAAACACGATTGGTCATAAAATAGTCTACTGAAATAACTAAAATAAATGTGAATTGAATATGAGGCTCTTTAAATGGTGGCAGTGATTGGTTAATTCTGAATGCAGCCACTTTACAGTTACAAGATGGTGTGCACAATTGTGCACTCACATAATTTAACTTGTTTAAACCCCACCTTGAAAAGATTTTTAAAAAAAAAGTTGTTCAGGTTATAGTGTACATTAACGGTGGAAACAGAAAAAGTTTTGGAAAGGTTCAGCATGGTCTCATATTTTTATAATGCACAAACCTTGCATTTTATTAGGGGTGTGTCCACTTATATTCAGTGTAAAAGATATGAATTCAGAAGCTGAGGTTCATTTGAGTGTCTCTCCACAGGGTGGTGGGCTGGTTTGTTTCAGGGCTTGGCTTAAAGCTCCCTCAGCCTGTTCTTCCACCCCAAAATGACATTGAGGTAAGTTTTGGCCTTCTCTTTTTCTTGTTGACCTGCAGTCATGCATCTCTTTGTTCCTTCTCTGCACATTGACTCTAACATTGTGTGCTCGGTTCACAGGCCACGGCAGACATTTTAAAGAAAGGTGAGTTGCGCTTCGTACAAAGTACTCAATAGAAGACAATCCCTTCTGTTATAATTGTTTTCCTCAAATGCCACAATTCACAGTTCAGGACAGTCAAGTGCAAGTGCACCAACAGTAGTTGTACTGTATACCTTTTTTTTTCTTTCTTCACAGTCAGGACGTTCGGAGCCTAACTCAGTACCTCTTCTCCTTCTGTTTCAGGGGGGAAGGCGCTGCGAGCCCCTTGAACAGCAGGAGGAGATGGCTGGGGGACGCTACCGTTCTCACGCCTACATATAGACACTTATCAACACTTAGCACTAAGCATTGTGGCACTACTGCAGCTTCTTAAGACGCATGCAATCATACACCCAACACAAGGCAGCTGAAAAACGAATCAAGAATTTTCAACTCACCATACTGTACTCAATACAGTTCAATATGAATGTATAGCATTTGTTTGAAAGTCGTATTATGTTCATCAGTAACATGTTCTCCACTATTCACGCCCACTTTCTCCCACATTTCAAAATCATGTTTCTCAGGTTAATTGAAGACTTTTAATTGTCCATAGGTCTGAATGTGAGTGAGAAAGGTTGTTTGTCCGGATGTGCTCTGCAACTTGCTGGCAACCAGTTCAGGGTGTACCCCACTTCTTGTCCAAAGTCAGCTGGGGTGGGCTCCATCTCATCAGTGAGGTGTGAGGAAGAGTGGGACAGAAAATGGACATTCCCCGTCATGGTTTTGGAGGATTTTATCTCTCATTCTCTTTTAGTCCATAATATTAGACTCTATACACATTCATGCCTCTAACTCACATCTAAAGAAGAAATAGCCAATACAAAAATGATGACACACTACATATCGTAAAGCTCGTGATTTAAAAAAACAAAAACAAAACTATCATTACCTGAGTACATTTTGCACATTTCTGACAAAATAAAGAACATGAATATATGCTTAATATGATTAAATGGCAGCTATGCATATATTTTTTTAGTGTTATTAGTTGGACTACATGAAAAGTATATTTTATTGAAACCATGTTCTCTTCATTACCCCTATTTCTGCTGATTGTTGAAAAAGACGTGACATATTTATGTTATCTGTCATTCACCGATAGCCGAGTTCCATTAGACAGTTTTGTGGCTGTCCTATGATTTATAAAAAGAAATTAATTGTAATAAAATACTGCGTACTAAATGAGGTCTCTTTTGATGCACTTGATCTGTCTCTTTGGCCTTGAACTGTGAAATGTGGCATGTGGGTGTCTATTGTGTTGTTCGAGGGGATGTGAATCATCCTCTCATTCTCAAATTAAGACAAATACAGGCTGTTTAACAAGCTGTCATGTAGACATGCTGGAATGATTAAAAACTCACTGTATGAGATGAGCGTGAGTTTTCTCATGTGACTCACCTTATCTCACTGCCCGTGTCCGTTAGAACACTGAAAAATTGTAAAAAGTTCACTTTCCACTATGTGCTCTCTCTACACAAAATGACCCTGCCGTCCTTTCTTAGCCTCTACCCAACTCAATGTTGACATGGTGTTAGAAGATGTGGATTCAGACAATGAGGGCCACAACACCTCAGCCCACACACAGCAGACCACAGCACAGAGGAGACGGTCCAGTTCCTCCATGCACCTCCAAGGGGCTGGTGAGACAAACCAAGTACTGCAAGCATCGCATCCGGCTTTTGCTCAAATTCTTCAGGAGGATGCTGAGACCCAGACAGGCCGCTGGACACCGTTCGTGGAAAGCATCAGACGGGAGGCCGAGGACATGGCTTTGGCCACCATGGAGGAACGGTTGGTTATCTATCATAAGGGTCATGATTAGACTTTTTATTTTGACTTGCAATTGGGATTTTGTGTGATCTGTAATCAAATCTACAAGGGACATTTAAAATAATTGAAAAAATCTAAATGGAATAGCATAGTAAGACGCACACTCCAGACTAATCAGATTTTTGATTGATTGTTTTCAAAATCGTTAGTGCAAGGCCATATGCTATATGTCAGGTATGGGCAACATAAATTCTGGAGGGGGTCACAATTTATAAACCTCATACTACTTTCCATTTGAAGCCCAAATCTAAGTTGGTATAAGAGTGGCTCACACCCATGACGTTCAGCGCAAAGTGTTTTCTTAGTTTGCAGCAGGAGCGTGTGGAAATGGCCCTCATGGCCGCAGAAGTGGCGAGACAGACAGCCGAGATGGCAGTACGACAGATGGCCAGCGAGGGTCAGTCGATCAAACTCTCGCTGGGGAGCCAAGAGCTTCTGGAAGAGCCTGATGCAGAGTATGTATTCCTTTTCTTCAGTTTGTGTGTGCACACATAGTTGACACATGACTTGGCACACTGTTTTCAGACTGCAAGTTTTACAAGACGAGAGACGAGTGAATCATCAAGTCATCGCGTAAGTTAAAGAAGACTGAAAGGAAAGTCACTGTAGCACCCTTGGGGGCACTTTTGCTTTTTGTGGCAGATACCTTGTTGTTGTACCATTAATTTGTTGCACAAAATGAAGGTGATTCACAACACAGTCAATATGTGGATGAAATACAAAGTCTGATCAAATTTTAAATGAGAGCAATTTAATTCCCTCTGTTGCCAGTCTATTCCAAATCCCACGGGTGTCTTGTTATGTGACCTGGGCATTCGCTGCCTCAGTATCACAGCATCATGCTCTAGCGACCGCAGCTTCCCTTGGCAACAGCAGAGTCCGCCCTCCCCCTCTTTCACGCACCAGCCTTCCCTTCCTCTGTCCCCGCGGTTCCCACAGTAACCTGAACACCTGCTGCTGCTGTTGTGTATGTCCTGTCACGCAAAAGGGAAAAGAGAGGCATACAATGGAATATTTAGCTCATAGGTTTGCTAGATTTGAAGGAAATCTCTCTATTTTTTAAAAAAGAACCTGCAATCCTAGTTTTTATGAATCAGACGCCTGATGGGTTTGTTTGTCAAAAGCAACGCATCATGAACATTGGCGGATAAAGTGAGTATTACGTAAAACGTGACCATAGCCTTATGTCATCAGTTGATGCCTTCTATTGAATCCTAGTCTTACTTTGCCACTTTGATTATGTCACTATTCTGAATATTCTATTGTAATTTCTTTTTTTTTTTTTTTTTGCGAAATATGACGGCTCAATCACCTGTTGCCACTGCTAATATTGCATAAAATTAATCCTGGCGAAAAGTAGGGGAGGTCCATGTCCACAGACACTGCCCTATGCAATGTACTAATTTTAATTTATTCATGATAAAGACAGAGGGAGTAATTGTATCGTCGTGGTTGCTATCGGTCTGCAACCTATGGATAATTACTGTACAATTCATTCATTCATTCATTTTCCGATCCGCTTTATCCTCACAAGGGTCGCGGGGGGTGTTGGAGCCTATATCAGCTGTCTTCAGACAGTAGGCGGGGGACACCCTGAACCGGTTGCCAGCCAATCGCAGGGCACACAGAGATGAACAACCATCCGCGCTGACACTCACACCTAGGGACAACTTAGTGTTCACTCAGCCTGCCATGCATGTTTTTGGAATGTGGGAGGAAACCGGAGTACTCGGAGAAAACCCATTCAGGGCCTGGGAGAACATGCAAACTCCACACATGTAGTGCGGAGCTGGAGTTGAACCTGGTACCCCTGCAATGTGAGGTCGTCGTACTAACCACTGGACCACCGGGCCACCCTCGTAAAAACCACTGACAACCATTTAATGATTGTAACCAAGGTCTCTATATTAGTTGGCACACGCATGCACAATCGGCGTAAGAACGGGCACATCTTGATTTTTATGCCGGGTAAAGTCTAGTTTACCACGTTTGCGAATTTGGCAGCCCGTGCAGCGCCTCGCTGGGCAATCCAGTGGATCGAGGGCGTGGCGCAAATGACAATTTGGTGACGGAAAGATAGATTACACTTTTGACGAGGTGGAACCAGGAACAAGTTGTGGCGCAGTTGGTGTAACGTGACTTTGGTGGATTGGCTCCAAGTGCATGCAGACAAACTCTGCACTCCGCTGATATGTATGGTGACGTCTGCATGAATCGAACCCTATGGATCATTGTAGAAATCAATTCGTTGAATGCATTATTATTATTATTATCATCTTTAATATATTTTTAAAAGCACCTCACTGACCGCAGCACAACTGCTGTGCGTGCGTGTGACGCACGATCGGTGATAGAACGCGGTCTTCAAGTGTCCACTTCACAGTGACCAATTTTACATAATCTGCAAGTAATACTCTTCTTGCAATAGTTCCTTATAAACGTACTTTGCACATGCCGATGTCCTGCATAGATTCCAGAAAATCCATTACACCTCTGACAAGTAGATTGCTCGACTCTCCTCAGGCTGAAGTTAAAAGGAATTAGGGGAGCCACAAAGATTGGCCAGGAATCAAGTTGACTCTATTCACTCCAACAACAGTGAAAACGCGCATTTCTAACGGTGCCTATCTACCATCTAATACCAAAAGAAAGAGAATAACCCCACCCATGCGCACAATTAGACTTTGCGCTAGACTGGGCATGAAAATTGGGCCCCATGTCTCTATCATAGGACAAAGACATATTTTATTTTTAAAAAGTCAAAATAAAAAATAATGCTTTCTACCTGCAGAAAAGAGGAGCTTCTTGCTGTTGAGGAGCAGGAGGAAAGCAGAGCCGAGGAGGAAACCATAATTGAAGAAGGTATTCAGTTGCAGTCATTTGCCTAAATTGCCTAAAAAGGACATCTCCTCATAATATTTACAGTGTATGACGAATGCATTTTTTTTATTCCACGTAATCCAAAATTAAAGACAAAGGAGGGCTCGAGCAGGAGGCCAAGCCACAAGCGATTTCCCCCTCTCCCCCTCCGAGACCTGAACCAGTGAAGGCCCCTGAGCCGGAGTGTGTTCAACAAACAGTAGTCCAGAGCAAAGAAGCGGTTTTACAAGCTGAGCCTGTAACTCAGCAGCCACAGAAGGCTGACAAAGACATTCAAGATGCCAGGACTGATGAAAACGTAATGAACACACGTGCAATGAACATAACATAATTACTTAACTGTTTTAGCCATATGACACACATAAAGTTACAGTGGTGCCTTGAGGTATGAGTGACTCGGCTGTTTTTCAAGATACAAGACATAGTTCGTTCGAGTTTTTGCTTAGACTTGTGAGGGCAATTTTAAGATATGATCATGATTCTGCAATTCCACTCACTTCACAATAAGCTTACGCATGATGTAACTCCCAGCACTCCTTGACCGCACGCCGGTGTCCAAAAATCACACGGCCTTTGAATCTCACCTTCAAATCTGGACTTCATTTCCATGGAGAAGGGCAACGAGCGAAGGCTCTCTGGGGCAGGCTACATGAGGAGCCTTCTAGGACCCTGAGCGCATAGGGTATTCAGAGGACGTAGCCTACAAATTTGGACACAGCAAATGGTGGAATATGTTTCATTTGAACAGATAATATAACAATAATTACAGGCATATATTCTTTATCCTCTGTGAAAAATTGCTAGTGTTACAACATTATACTGAGTCAGAGTAGTAGTAAAAAAAAACTCTTCTTCGCATGCGTCTGCACAACTGTATTTTACTACATCCCGGCAGCCAACGCGTGGAAGGACTTTGCGGCTGCAGAATAGTACCGGAAATCAAAATAGTCTTCTGGGTTTTTTTCTAGTATAACTTCCTGTGGGTATAAAAAGATGAAGCGTCATATAGCGGGATTGATTTGTATGTTTCGTCTCCTGCAGGAGGATGCCACTGAAGACGATTGTGGGGGTAAGTGTTTTTGGATGTGGCTCATTTTTACACAGTGTGTGCCTTTTCTTTGCTTTTGTTGCGCTAGCTGACAGCAATTCCACAACATTAACAGAATAGGAACATATTGAATGATGTCGTGAGCTCCTCTTAATAAGGAGCCCGACCATAAATTACTCACAATATATGTGCTATCCACTTGTCTCCTCTGTAGTGCCAGTAAGCTGCGATGCATTTAAGAGTTGCCTGATGCGTATCCCCCACACCTCAGAGTGCCTGGGCAATATCAACGCCTTCTTCAAAGAGAACGGCATCTCCCGTACCAAGATCCCTCCCATGCCTAAACTACCCACCGAGCTGTCCGACATCACCAAGCATTTACCCTCTCTGCCGCCTGAGCTGCGCCAAGAGCTCTCTCAGATCCGGCTGACACAGGTTCCTCGAGACATTGCCCGCAGTCTGAGCGAGCTCTTGCCCGCAGCCTCGGCCGCCACCTCTTCAGTCGGTTCCGGTCTGACCGCGGTCTACCAGAGCTTGGCAAACATTCCTCAGAAGTTCTCCCAGTTTCCCAGCAGAACGCAGGAGTACCTCGGCAACATCCGGAGCCGTCTCAACAGCCTTATGCCTCACGATGCCTAAGAAACGACAACAGCAAAAACAAAAGCAGGACCTGGAACTCAACCCTTTTGCTAGACAAGGCCCTCTCCCTCCTCCGCACCATCAGCTCCGCTCCCGCTCCCCGTCTCCGTCCTCGCCCAACGGCAGCGCTCTTGACTTGCCAAATGTCCCCGCCTACCCTCGCCTGCCGCCGATTGTCAGCCCCCCGTCCAAGCAACTCAACTCGCTGCCCCGCCAACTTTCGGGTCTCTCTAACCCGGCCTTCTACATCGAAGATGACTCAAACATTTCACCAGTAAGACACACAGGTGAATCAGTGGACCCCAAAATTCAACTTTGTAAAGTTACTAATCGACTTGGTTATTGTATAATAAAGTTTAATTGAAATCTCTAAATCATTGGTGTCAAAGTCAAGGCCGGGGGGCCAAATCTGGCCCGCTACATCATTTTATGTGGCCCGCGAAAGCAAATCAAGCATGTCGAGTTCCATGATGCTTGCTAAAGTCTGAACCAAAATTTCAAACTGTCATATGTAATCCACAATAACAGTCATTATTCTTGACTCCAGATTTTAAAACTAGTTATTCATCAATTTGTTGTGTGCTGTGTATGTGATATATGGGGAGGTGATGAAACCTTTATATGGTTTCCCAAATTTCATAACGGCCCTCCAAGGCAAACCGTGACTACAATGTGGCCCGCGACAAAAATGAGTTTCACACCCCTGCTCTAAATTGTCCCTAGCTGTCATTGTGAGCTTAAATGATTGTTCATCTCTATATATCCTATGATTGACTGGCAACCATTTTGAAGAGTTCATCTCAAAAATTGCTACTATTACCTAATGAATGGTTAATGTCATTGTGAAACAAACAAAAAAAAAACAATCCTTCATCTATTCCAGACAGGTTTTTAGGACAGTCCAGAAACATTGCAACTCTGAAATACAGGCACCATATTGACAGAAAATCATCTGGCATCCATCCCTGTACTGCACACAGTGTCTGGGGGGTTGCTATAAATGCTGTGGCATTATAACTGTATTGACACCTGTGGTCATTTCCTTCTGGCTTAATGACAGCAATTCTTAGTATTATATCTATATCAGGATATCTATATTTAGAATGTATTGAGCTAGCTTTAGTTCCTTTACATTGGTTCAAGAGGACACATTTTGCATTTATTGAGGGTGGCAGAGCTGAGCCAGATGATCCAGATTTATTCGTTTATTCGATGAGCTATCACAATACAATTATAGCTGGCCTAATTCAGAGGTCCTCAAGCATTGCAGCATGTTCTTTCATAAATCTTCCCTGCCCTATCAACTCCGCTTTGTGTATATGTGTGCTGATCTACTTCGTGGCTCTATTTTAACACCCTCCCATATCATTTTTCTCTCTAAACTTCCACAGATAGTTCTCTCCTCAATCTCCGTCCAGCAGTCAATGTTGAGGATGTCGACTCACACCGCGAGAAAGTCTGGGGGGAAAAAGTGGAGGTACTCCTCACCCCGCAGGATCCTAGACTAACAACACTCACTGTCCCCGTGACCCCAGCAGGAGGTCGACAGAGGTGAGAGTTAAAGACAGCAAAAAACTGTATGCAATCCTGACAGTATTTTGAGAGGATGGGCAGAGATTAGAGACACATGCATTTTTATCATAATATCATGAAAGTATTTGTGTATTTTTATCCTTTTGCCTGAAAATAGTTACATGGTGCAAGTATTTGAAGAATTACAGCATAAAAACAAGATTTATCAAGTGTTTTGTCTTCAATGTTAACCATCTCTCATAATTGCAATAAATATGTCTCCCTATTTCGCATCCGCAGCAAAGGAGATAAAGAGTAAGGCGACCTCATGAATGTTTGAATTGTAGTCGTTTTCTGTTCAGCATCCATTTGATGACTATAATGGGGCCTGCAGTGAGCTCTAGACGTAGTTGTCCAGCTTCACTGCATCCCTCCAGTAAGACATAGTTTCATATGGATACATCACTGCTTGCTTGTCCACAAGTGAAATATTTCTGTCCACAGTCCAATGATAACCACTTCATTTGGAATTTCATTTTAAACTTGATCAGATTGGAGTGAAGTGGTTTCCAGTTTCCTGTGTTCAAGTGTTCTCTTCTGCCCTCTGCTGTCCCTTCTCCTGCAATGCTGTCTTTTTTCAAAGTGTCCTGCAGATGCCATGTGTGTGTGAACATTGTACAGTATGTTTAAAGTACCATTGAAAAAGGACAATGTAAGACCCTAAAATCAAAACAACGCACACGCTCTTTGCAGAACACAATTTGTTGTCATGTTTTGAGTTAAAATGAGTTGGAACGCTTCTTGTGCTGTTGTTGTTGTTTGTCGTCATTGTGACCAATATGATTTTAGCTACTGTTGGTTAGTATAAAGAGGCAACAGTCAATAAACTGATGCATTAGCATCAATGTGTCAACCGCGTCATCCTTTTCACTTCTTTTGATTTTTGTCTCTGGGTTTTTTCATACTCTGATTACTGTTTATTAAATATTGCTCTAATCATGCACAACAATAGTGGAGGAAATCGTAGGACTATCTACACAAAGATGTAAGACCTTTAATGAACAATCTATCTCCTCCAGGATCCATTTGTCATGACATATTACATCCACTTTCTGCAGCTCCCTATCGTGTCCATCCATCACAGTGTGTGACAGGAGACACTGTATGAAACAATGACAAAACTATCTCGAACTATTCTTACTTAGTAGGAGGCTGCAATCTCAAAGTGAGGATGATGACGAGGAAGCAAGCATCCCGGTCAGAGCCTGGGCCAGCCAGTCCAGTATTCACAGCTCCGATGACCCGTGAGTGCCATACAGCAACACACATACATGGCAAATAGGAGGCATCCTTATGATGACATGCGTCTTATTTTTGAAGCTTACGAGAACGTCCGTCATCATCCGCCAGTCAGACCAGCACAGCGGTCAATGAGCGTCTTCAGGAACTGGTCCGCATGTTTAAGGAGAGGACGGAGAAGGCGAAAGAAAAACTCATCGACGCTGACAGCTCTGACGACGAAAGTATCATCCTCTGTGAGTGACATTTTAATCTGTCACTGATTGCACCTATAAGGTATCAAATGTATGTATCCGTGTCTCTATGCATTTATGCACGCTTGTGGTGGAAACTGTGGTTTTTGATCTGGCTGTGGAATGGTGGACATGCGCTATAACCTTGGCAGGGTCCACAAGGGTGCATGGGAAATCGCCAAACCAGTCTACATGTCTTTTGTGGACTTGGAGACAACGTTCGACCATGTCCCTTGGGTAATTCTATGGGGTGTGCCTGGGTGGTATGTGGTACGACCCTCCCACTGATGTCAGAGTTTCATCCTCATTGCCAACAGTAAATAATAATAATAATAATAATAATAATAATAATAATAATAATAATAATAATACATTTTATTTGTGGGTGCCTTTCTAGGAACTCAAGGACACCTTATAAGGACAGCAGTTAAAATCACAAATACAATGTTCAAAACAACATCAAATAAAATAAGAAAAAATAAAACAAAATAAAAATAATGAATTTGGATAAATCTGATTATTTTCCAGTGAGGGTTGGAAGCTGTCAATTTACCAGCAGCCTGTTTATTCCACGGGGTGTCTGGACTCTCCCTTTGAGAGAGAGTGACAAGCGCTGACATCCAGGAGGGACCCAGAGTCGGGCTGCTGCTCCTCCGCATCAAAAGGAGCCAAATGACATGGCTCGGACATCTGGTTAGGATGTCTTCTGAACGCCTCACTAGTGAGGTGTTCGGGGCACATCCCACCGGGAGGAAGTCCCGGAGATGACCTAAGACACGCTTGAGAGAGTATATCTCCTGGCTGTCCTGGGAATGCCTTGGGATAATGCCAGAAGAGCTGGACGAAGTGGTTTAGGAGAGGGAAGTATGGGCTTCCCTGCCAAATTTGCTGACCCTTCTGACCTGAAAAAAATGCATGGATGAATGGGTTTCATTCTACTGAATTATTGTCATAACACTCCAAATGTAACTGCATAAAAAGTTGGCTTTTATGTCACAAACACTCTTCCTCCATGACCTATGTCCTGTCACCAGCTCCCCCAAAGGCCCAAGGGCTGCAGCCTGCTCCTGCTATACAGACTGTGGAAAGGGAAAATACTGAGAATGTCCCTGGTCCATCAGGAGGAAGCGCCAACAGTGAAACAGAGGAAGAGCAATCCGACCGTCAGGTGAAATCCCCTCAACGGACACGAGCCTATGTGCGCTACCGCTTCCCCGCCAGCATCGACCCTTTCACTAGTGAGAAAGCCCCCCTTTCCCTCCTCTGTCACCATCAGCAATGCTCCTCAATGCAGTATTAGCATGCTCTAGCTTAGCAGTGGAGACATTTTCAAACAAGATGCTACTTCTTTGTAATGTCATCATTGTTTCAATCTCCTCTCCTCCATCCTCTCTATGTGTGTTTCTTCCCACAGATTTAATGTATGTCCTGTGGATGTTCTTGGTATCTCTGGCGTGGAACTGGAATGTGTGGTTCATCCCAGTACGTTGGGCTTTCCCCTATCAGACTCCAGGCAATATTTACTACTGGCTACTGACTGACTACCTTTGTGACCTTATTTACATCCTGGACATCACCGTCTTCCAGCCACGTCTGCAGTTTGTCCGTGGAGGCGACATAGTTGTGAGTGCCAGTATATTTCATAATTGCTATCTATAATGCATTTTTTTTTTGTCTTATGTTCTTAGCCACCTTTTTAGGATCTACTGAGAATATTTTTATAATTGCACATGTTGTCATTTCTCAACAGTGTGACACAAAAGAAATGAGAAAGAATTACATGAAAACCAAACGTTTCAAGGTAAAACTTTATGTTTTGGCACATGGAATAATGGATTTTTTGGGGGGTGGTGGTTTTTGGAACAAATTGTAAAAACAAACAGTATTTAACAGCTTTCAGTTGTTTGTTCTATAATTGCCCTTGTGAGTAACGAGCTGTGATAGATTCCAGCTTCCTGGCTCCCCAAACATGATAAACTGTTTCGAGAATGGATAAATGGATTGATATTCTTAATTTCACATTTTTACATCTTGTTTTCAATTTTGAAATGATATGATATCAATCCTAATCGAGAAACAACCCAACAGTGAGCCTTTACTGTGTGTTTCAGTTTGATGTGGCCAGTCTTGTTCCGCTGGAGCTCTTCTATTTCAAAACTGGTATCAATCCGCTTCTGCGCCTGCCCCGGTTACTCAAGGTAAGCATTTTGATTTAAAAAATAAAATAAAATAAAATAAACATCTTATGTACATCATTAGCACTGAAAATAATACTGTTTTCCATCAACGTTCACTAGATCAACTCTTTCTTTGAATTCAATGAGCGTTTAGAGGCCATCTTGACCAAAGCCTACATCTACAGGTGAGCTATCTTGATCTTAACGGTTAGTCCTGTTCTTCTCTTCAGCAGTACATACCCCTCCAAGAATGTTTCATCAGTTGTACATAAGAAAAAAAAAATCCTCCACAAAAAGTAACTCACCACTATATATTATAACAACAACTTTGCCACTCGTCAAGTCAAGTCAATTGTACAGATATCATCACAATATGTACCGCAATTCTGCGAAATATCAATGGGAACTTTTGGAGCCAGTCTTCTTGCACATTAAGGATTACAAATGAATGAAATAAAGGTCATAAATTGAGTGTCTGCATATACTTGGAAGTTGGATAATATTGGTAGCTGAAGCTGTTGCATCAATACTCAACCACCACACAGAAAATTGGATACACTATATGCACAAATATGCCCTGTGCCTTCTGCCATGTATTTTGTCGTAGAAGAGCATTTGATTGTTCCGACTGTCAGCGTACATCGTTGGCATACATAAATTAACAAATATAAATTATTTATAGTACATCATTTATACTTTTCGGACCAATAAAGTGTACAGTGATTGGGAATCACTGCCACCGCAATGATACAACACAACTCAATTTTAATATTTTGTTCCACAACAGTTCTTTATCCTCACCTTTGGTGTCCTCCTAAATATCATCGTGATAGTTTCTGATCTGTTGGGGTTTTTTTTAGGGTGATCCGGACCACCACATATCTTCTCTACTGTCTCCACTGCAACGCCTGCCTCTACTACTGGGGCTCCGCCTACAAAGGACTGGGCTCCACTCAGTGGGTGTACGATGGCAAAGGCAACAGGTTGGTGAAACAGACGTTGTTTCTGATTCAGGCATGAAAGACGACAATCAAACACTTAGTACATTAAGTTATGTTAAGTTCATGCAACCCTGCTTCTTGTCAATGTCTTCTCGCCACAGTTACATTCGTTGTTACTACTTTGCGGTCAAGACCCTCATCACCATCGGGGGGTTGCCAGATCCCACAACGCTGTTTGAGATTGTCTTTCAGCTTATCAACTACTTTGTGGGAGTCTTTGTTTTTTCTATCATGATTGGACAGGTAGGTTTTAGAAAAATATATAAAATACAATCACAAAGTTGTAACACAGTTTTATAATGAGTGCATTTTTTTCTCAGATGCGTGATGTAGTTGGTGCAGCCACAGCTAGTCAGACATACTACCGTACCTGTATGGACAACACCATTAAATACATGTCCTCATATCGCATCCCCAAAGATGTCCAGAACAGAGTCAAAACCTGGTACAATTACACCTGGCAATCACAAGGCATGCTGGGTAAGGAAATGAGACCTTCAAGCAACATAAAAGTTAACAGCGACACGTTATAGCTGTAACTTTTCACCAATGTCTGCCTCTATTAAAGCTGTGTGAGCTCCCTTTTTACCACGTTAGCTGTCGCATTACTTGTACTTCATACAGAGAGCCACAAGAAAGACATGATACTGAGAAATATTCCCAATATTTTGATCCTCTCCTGTAGGCTCATGATGAAGCCAAAGTATTCCAAATAGTTTTCAGTATGATGAACACCGCAACGCAACAATAATGAACATGTCGATAAATGAATACCTTACTGACGGTGCCGTTCAAAACTGAACATTATGACATTTGTAAAGGCAGAATTTAAATTCTCTTTAGATAATGTAGGTACTGTATACCTAATTATGTGGCACCATTGATGCATATTTGGTATGTAACAACATACAATATGCAGATACTAATAGATGTCCCAATACTGTCCACCATCCAGACGAGCAGGAGCTGCTGACTCAGTTGCCAGATAAAATGCGTCTGGACATCGCCATAGATGTCAATTACTCCATCGTCAGCAAGGTCCCTCTCTTTCAGGTAGAAGCCTTTCAGTTTTATTATATTGATGATCGCATGATATGTCTTCGCAGAAAAAAAAAAATACAACACAACAGACCAACCTAAGTCCCAATTGAACGTGATTGTTCTTCTTCTTGACAGGGCTGTGATCAACAGATGATCTTTGACATGTTAAAGAGCCTGCGCTCAGTTGTTTACCTGCCAGGGGATTATGTCTGCAAAAAGGTGCGTTTTACTGAGGTTACCAAAGTCTGGACAAACAAAACAAAACAACCCCCCGCTTCCACACACACACACCTTCAAGAAATTATATATTGTTGAAGAATTACAATATTAATAAATAATGTTGGCAGCCCGGGGGTCCAGTGGTTAGCGCGTCGACCTCACAGTGCAGAGGTTCTGGGTTTGATCTTGGCCTTCCTCTGTGGAGTTTGCATGTTCTTCCAGTGCGATGTCCTACTAAAAGTGTCAATTCAGAATTGTTGTCTGCTTTTATGTGGCAGTCCTGTGGATTGGCAAGAGATCATTCCAGGTTATAATTTATCTCTCAGGTCATCCTGGTTGAGGCTCCAACTGTCACTTAATACTTCTCATCATTTTCATTTTCGTCAGGGCGAGGTTGGTCGGGAGATGTACATCATCAAGGCAGGGGAAGTGCAAGTGGTTGGAGGACCAGATGGGAAGACAGTTTTTGTCACGCTCAGTGCTGGCTCCGTCTTTGGCGAAATTAGGTAAAGGTGTTTTAAATGTGCTTGAAAAGACCCAAGTGTCTATTTATTCCTTCTGCCTCACTTTGATTGGCAGTTTGCTCGCAGTGGGTGGGGGCAACAGGCGCACTGCCAACGTGATCGCTCATGGCTTTGCCAATCTCTTCATCTTGGACAAAAAAGACCTGAATGAGATTTTGGTTCACTATCCTGAATCCAAGAAACTGCTGCGTAAGAAAGCCAGGTATGCAAAAAATGGCTCTTCTCATGAACAAAAAGTGGAAAGAAATTAAACTTAAAGGAAGTTACAATGGCTATAACAGGGAGTTAGTCCCCAAAGAACAGAAAATAGCTTCTTGCAAAGTCCCTTCTCATTCTTTCCTCACAGGAAGATGCTCACCAAAGGGAAGAAACCTGAGCCCAAAGAAGAAGCCAAGCAACCTGCCCAGGTCCAACCCACCCCTGCCAGGCCCGAGACTCCCAAGTTGCTGAGAGCCGCCCTAGAGATGACAGAGAAATCCGCCGGACTCAAAGGAGCCATGGCTCAAGTCAAAGAGAAGACCAGCAAGTCTAGCGTCTCGCTGCAGGTCAACACATATACCATATCAAGCATTTTTAATGCAGAAGACAGTGAAGTAAAATTAGAAAAAAAGAATGGTGCTAAAGAAAACGAAAATAAAAACTGGTTTTATTTGATTTTTTTATTCAACCTTTATTTATCCAAGACACTTTGCTGCAATAGCACGTATAATTTAAAAGCACTCCATTGTTTTATTGCTCTCTAACAATGCAGTATATTGTAATGAACTGGGTTATGGATGTTTTATTGTTATGTGTTGCCGTGGGGTGGTGGGATTCTTGCCAACATTCTGCCAACATTCATTCGCGTTCTGTTGCTTTGAATTTCTGAATCTGTCAACGCACCACTGATCACATGTCTGGAAATAATAGTAAGAGGGAGTTTAACATTGCCAGGCACAAAGCCTTGTCTGCTAGCTCCCTTTGGCGCCTCAATAAACAATTATCAAAAAATACTACTATTTCACATCAAGTTGTTACAGTCGACAGACCATGTGAACATATTAAACATATGATAGAAGAAACACAAATATAATATTGCGTTCTTGACTATTTGTGGTCCGCCATGGATGGTCACGTTAAAATGCGCTTTACTCCAACCCCACCACCCCCCTTAACTGGTGTCACTATAGGACACAAACATCTCTTGAAATGAGAGGGGGCTCGCAGTGGAATTAAATTCCATACACAATTATCATACACACGGATGGAGAAAATATAAGGAACATTTATAATACCATTTTGAATTTAGTTTTGTTAGATTCATTGCCAACAACCAGGGAGGGCCACAGGGGGGGGGGGGCGGGGGGGGGGTTTTTGGTTGG
>CAAKHF010012003.1:19642-35358 GCA_901007745.1 Hippocampus kuda
CAGGTTTTTGGTTCGGGTGGCAGCTTCACACGCAGATGCACAGTCGTGGGTACACAGCGGTCTCCAATTGCACATGTCACATGTGCGACCACCTACATCAGGGGTGTCAAACTCAGGTCCTGGAGGGCCACTGTCCTGCATGTTTTCCAAGTCTTCCTGTTGTAACACACATGATTCAAATGATCAGATCATCAGCAAGCTCTGCGGGAGCCTGACATTGAACCTGTTCATTTGAATCAGGTGCGTTGCAACAGGGAGAGATGGAAAACATGCAGGACAGTGGCCCTCCAGGACCTGAGTTTGACACCCTTGAACTACATCATCTGCAAGGGGAGGTCTTGCAGTTTACCTGTCAATGTCATGCACCAACCTCAGTCAGTCTATTTGTGTTTTCGCAATGTCAAGCACGCTTTGCACTAAACTGACGCTGGGAACAAAAATAGGGCCCGTGATGTATTTATTAAAGTGTAACCACACTAGTGGAGTGGAGTATTTGAGAAGCTTTCTCTGCTCTTTTCCAGGCATCCACCTCGTCTCCGCTTCCATCCCTTGTCTCCACGCCCTCAGCCACTCCCGCCAGTTCCACCACGTTTCTCTCCACCTTTGCCTGCTTCAACGACAACTCGGACTTGTCGTCGCTCACCCTTATGGAGGATGCGCTGCCGATGGATCACAGGCAGGAGGGTATGAGTGAGGAGGAGGAGGAGGATGAGGGTGGGCAGAACGTGTGCCAGAAATAAGAACAGTTGGTCACGTCAATGTATGGGAAGAAGCAAATGACATGCCGGTGCAACCAAAGGTCAACTTTGAAGGCTTTATGATTCACAGCAGATGGCAAGCTGAAGGGGGGAAGATTAAGGGCTTACAGCAGGAACGAAAGTAAAGTGTGTTATATCCTATTTACAATATAGCAGTGATTCCCAACCAGTGTGCTGGGGCACGTTAGTGTGCCGTGAAAGCTCTAACAATGTGCCGTGGGAGCTTATCAGATTTCACTTAATCGGTGAGAAAATTATTTATTAATAACAAATAATGTAACTTTGTCCCTCTATCTATGCCAGCAATTTATAGGGACAGAAAGAACAAATAAATAATCTATTAGATGGCAAAAAGTATGAAATTGACATACGTATCATCTTTTTGTGACAATTCTGTTAATTGGTGTGCCGTGCAATATATATTTTTTTACTTTAAATATGTGCCTTAGCTCAATTTAAGGTTGGGAATTACTGCAATATAGCATATTGATGTTGAAGCTTGTGTTGGCAGATGACTTACAATACTTTGACAACTTTGCTTTAAATCTGCTTTGAGTCCAATTCACTGAGCTGAATCATTGTTTGGCCATGAACAAAACCAAATGTCTTTCCACACCCTCCAATATGGTATTTGTTTTTGCTGTTGTTGAAAAATGTTTCCTTTTTTTTTTTTTGGTAAATTCAAGTTTGCCTTACTTTCATTTTGTGTTTATGTCAATAGCGTACACTGCTGATTTTTTATTTACGTAAATGATATATAAAAACAAGTGTCAGTATGTGTGTACTGTATATGAACATACATCTATCATATAAAACCAGGCTGTGAGATAGTTGTACTATTGATTTGTTTCATTTGTAAAATAATGTCTTAATGACTGTTTTTTTTGAATGTCTGATATTGACTTGTTAATGGATACATAATGTGAAAATTAATTCTATTGATGGTTTAATAATTAATACAGCCACAAATCAGTTTAAAAAGCAATTTACAATCCAAGGAGATTGTTTCTCATTGGGGTGTGTGTTTGTGTGCATGCATGTTTAAGTATGTTTATGTAGGCTGCATGAAATGGTCATCATCATCATATTATTATTCATGTTGTGTGTGTATCATAATGATGTCTGTCAATTGTCCTTCTGCAGTCATTCCAACAATTGGCATGTGAATTAAACTTCAAGCAACAATTGTTTTAATTTACTTCTGCTTTTTTAAAATATCTATTTATTTCATCCATCCATTTTCTGAACCACTTCAATTGTGTTAATTAGGCCAGGTTGATGCAGGTTTTCCATTTCCTGTGTGTGCTTGTGGTGACAGCAGAAATTCCAGGTAATGGGGGAAATACAGTTTCCAGTAACTAAATTGTGCAGAGTATATATCCTGTTTGTGTGGTTAGCAGTGTGGTTTCATTGGTTTGACTGTCTTAAGGAACCCCATAAATTGAGCGTTCATTTTTTTCCCCCGAAACGCATCAGAGTACATCCTCAAAATCACCTCACCACATTAAGGTCAATTGACTTAACCAAACAGTTTCACCTTTTCGCATCACAAAAAGTAGGCACTACCACTGATGGCTATGCGACACAAATTTCACTTGGTTGTAAAAGCTAAAATATAAAAACCTGCTAAGAATCACTACAGGCAATTGTGGGATTTTTTTAAACATTGGTGAACAACCAGTGCTTTAAAGTGCAGATAAACCACTTATTTAATTGTTAAGCGTGTATATAAGTGTGTGTGAATGTGAAATTGGGGTTTACATATCCTTGAAACCAAATTTAACCTCTTCCAAGAGAGATGAAACAAGGAACCACAGCAATATAATACAGACGCTTATTCTCTAAAGCTGATTTCCAATTAAAACTTGCAAACCTGATTTTTTTTTTTAATTAGACAAATATAGGGGTTATGATACAACATGTAACGGGCATAAAAGTTTATTTAAACGCCTAATTTTTTATTATAAAACCCGAATTTTCCAGTATCACTGGTCCGTGTTACCGACCCCGTGACGTCACCGGCTACACTCAGCTGATCCTCCTTCTGACCTACACAATTACGAGCTGGTGTCAGCGGCAACTACGCGGAACAGCTGGTAACTTCTTCTTTTTATTTTAACCTGGCATTTCAAAGCTTGCCATTGCCACGACTCTGGTTAGGCAATTAATTCTCGTGCAGACGAGTGTGCTTGCCAGCAGCCAAGCTTGGTCGTTTAGGCTAGTTAGCTAGGAAGCAGTTATGTTAGCTCCGCCGTGATGCGTTTAAGGGCCTCTTCCACCGCGCTTCCGTCTCGAATGCTTGACGTCTGACTGAGAGCAAACTGCGAGATGGAAGGCTACGATGAAGCGGACTCGCTGGAAGCACCCGAGCTACCTCTGGAGGTCAGACATCTTCATTTAACTTTACATTGTAGCTCGTTGACTGAAATTAATTTGTCCAGACTACGTAGTCTGAAAAGAATTACAGTCAGAAACGACGTCATTGTAACAGGACATTTAAAAATTCCGACATGAACCGAAACGCCACACTCTTAGGTCGACACAAAATAAACCACCTGCCATGTGTACTGAGGTACCTACGGAAGAGGATTAGGGCCAATGCAGAAAAAAAAAAAAGGTTGGCAAGATTCTAACATTAATTACAGAATTCTGACTTCAAATTGAGAATTCTGACTTTAATCTCAGAATTCTGATTAAAGTCAGAATTCTCACTTTAAAGTCAAAATTCTAACATTAAAGTGAGAATCTTGCCCACCTTATTTTTTTTCTTCATTGGCCCTAATCCTCTTCCGTAGGTACCATAACTTGAGTTTCATGTAAGTGATATTTTCACGTTCTTAATACTGTAGTTTGTTCTCATAAATTAGAGTTCCTTTCTTGTAAATTTACAAATAGATTCTACATTTTTATAATAATTTGACGTCTAAATGCAGCTTTTTGTTTTGCAATGTTATTAGTCCCTTTTTAGTCTTTTAAAAATTACACTGTACATTGTAGTTGCCATGGGGAGCGAATGTGAAGCTAGCTCTAATATTGAAATGTTTTCATGTGGAAAGTGGAGACAATGTAACAGCACTTGTAATGTGTGCAACTTGAGCATTTTGCGTACCGGAAATAGAGCTGGGTTTAACACAACTAATATATTACACCGCCTGAAAAACAGATGCCCTCCCCCCCCCAAAAAAAAAAATTAATGTTTTCCTTGGTTTAAACCACTGCTCCACAAGCCTTAAAAAGGTGTCATGTTGGGATAATTTTGTCCCCCCCCCCCCAAAAAAAAAAATCCCCCAAAATTGCAACAGTTTGGATGCGCTCTTTTTCTCCTGAATAATTACCAAGGGATTGGGATCTGTGTATTCTCAGAGCTTCAAATTCAGGTATGCCTAATTCTTATACCCCTTTGATTTCATTCTTGTCGAATTACTTCTCTATGATATTTTTCCCACTGTGGCTCTCATAATCCAGATAACAGTCATTGATTATGCGTAGAGCATCGTTTAACATTACATATGTAATGTCCTTGTCTTTCTTTCTAGATTGTAGTCTACATCCTGAGTTTCCTCCAGACTTCAGACAGAAAGGAAGCATCACTGGTGTGCCGCAGCTGGTACATTGCCAGCCAGGACTTGTGTTTTCAGGTCATTTTTGCCACATCACTTACACGGAAGTCCATAAATCTGCAATAACATTCGATTTGTCAAGTGAAGGCCGTGCACGTGCAAAGCAAACCTTTTGTCTGTCTCTCTTTTTGCCTGTAGAAAAATGTCATATTTTGCTTTCCGGCTTCAGCCTCATCCTTGGAGCTGGTCAGGAGTCTGGGACGAAGGTCTCACTGCAGCTTGATCATCAGACAGCTGGATGGCTTCAGCTTGTCCAGATCTCTGCTACTGGAGGTCAGGCGGGTGGGGGTTGGCAGTGGGGTGATTTTCATCAGAAAACGTTAAATATAACTTTATTCAAGTCTTAAATAGAAG
This sequence comes from Hippocampus kuda, assembly GCA_901007745.1. Taxonomy (NCBI): domain Eukaryota; kingdom Metazoa; phylum Chordata; class Actinopteri; order Syngnathiformes; family Syngnathidae; genus Hippocampus; species Hippocampus kuda. Next base: position 24,375 of record CAAKHF010012003.1, read on the forward strand.
AATCAAAATCGAACTATACCTTGCCACACGACAAAAGCTTTATTTCTTTAAATTTTCTTTTAATATTTTTTATCATGTTTTAGTTGTTATATTGTTCATTTTTCTTCATTAAACACCTAACAAAGGTTGTTGATTTTTAGGGAGCTGAAACAGACTAATCACTTTACTTTTTTGTGGAAAATAAATTTGACAAACGAGCAAATTGCGTTTGGCGCGTCTTCAGGCAACAAATTCAGTTTGTAAGTTACGGCACCACTGTATGCCTAACTTGACAGAAAAAAAGCATGGATCTTGTCAGCACTTCTGAGGTCAGAACATCACTGACAATAGTTGAGAGATGTAAAGCTGCTGTCTTTATCTCAGACTTTTCATGGTCATTTAGCAGGAAGAGGTACTTCAGTACTGTATTAACTACATGCCGCCTGTATTACCGTATTGGCCTGAATATAAGACAGCCCTGATTCTAAGACGACCCCCTCTTTTTCAAGACTCAAGTTTGAAAAAAGACTTTTTGAACACCAAATTAATTTTTATTCAGAAAATAATTACAGTACATCTGAAACAAATGATTATAAAAATATATTTGAGAGAAAAAGCATATTATTTTGCCTCATTCAAATCTTAATATCTGAACATTTAAATATGTAAACTAAAGTGCAATCACATTCGTAAATGAATGGCTTCTGGTTTTTGAAGTGTAAATTACATCATAACTTCTCCTCAGCTGCCGGTTAACCTGGCCGATCTTTGACCCACTTTTCTCCAGATTGTCGTTATGTTTCTCCATTTTCTTTTCTCTCTTCTATTATTTTCTTCTCTTTTCTTTCTTACCGCTATTTTTTATTTTTCTTCTTCGTGCTCCCTCTACAGTATTGTAATTTTTATTCTTCGTGACAGGGTTTCACTTTGGCCTGGGGAGTCAAATTCAGCATTTGCTTCAATGATATCTGGCACCATCTAGCGTCGTGAATGAGTATAATGTCTAGACCCCGAATACTGTATAAGACGACCCCCACTTTTTCAGTCTTATTTCAGTGCAAAAACACCGTCTTATATTCGAGCCAATACGGTACTACATGTCACTGTATTAACACAAGCATGAACATACAATCCATCTATTAATCAACTATTCCTGTTTTGGGGTTGACCCCGAAATTCTCAGTTCATATCCAGGTATGACGTTTTGGACTATTTTATGCTTCCGGCTTTGTATAAAAAGCCCCTTACATGTTCCCAGTGTATAAAGCAAAGTCCACAGATGAATGCCTTGATAACGTATGATCATGAAGAACTTGTTTCGAACGCCAACCTCAATCAACCCCACCAAACACAGAGAGCTACATATCTTTGGAAATGTCACTTCCCGTATGTGTCCCAGTGTGACTTCAGTCTCTCACGTGTTCCCTTGCCTCTCTGCCATCAGGTGGGCCTAAGTGTCGGCTCCAAGTTGGACAGCTTAGCGCTGCCTGGCAGCAGTGTCACTGAAGCCTCCTTGTTGGCTCTCCTCCCTCGCCTCACTTCCCTCCGCAGGCTCGATCTCAGGGGCCTGGACAGCCTCTTCATGTCTGGAGCCTTCCTCTCCAGGAAGGAACACAGACAGCAGGTAATAAATCCAACATCACTCAGAGACATTCTCTTGGAAATTAATTTCCCATCTTGTGTATCATCTTTATATTCAACACAGAACAGCAATGTGCCTGTCAATTTCAACCTTGAAACTGTAAATATTCTCAGATTTCTGTCGACTTCCAAGAAAGCTGACTGATGACACTTCGTCAGTCCACAGTTTTATTTGCAAACTACTATGTATTATTGTTTTTCTTTTTTTTTTGGTCTTTGGGTTATGTAAAATTGTTGATATAAGACATGATTTGGAATAAGCACTTCAGTGAATAGGAAAGTTGTCCTAATATGAATCCTGGTTACGTTAGTAGTCGTTCCACCATTTAGTTTTCCTGTTCAAACTCCCCAATGTTTTCTTTCCACTGTGATCCAGGTTAAGTCGGCTCTCTCTGGCCTTGAGGAACTGGACCTGTCCGACCTGCGCTACCTCTCCGACCTCACCTTCAACCGCCTGACGGGCTGCACACCTCGCCTCCGCCGCCTCTCGTTGGCTGGCTGCCACATCGCTTTTGAGTTTGACCCCTACAGTGGCTGCCCGGTGGGAACTGTCAAGGTTTCCTCTGCGCTACTCTCACTGAGGAACCTGCGGAAGTTGCTCACGGAGCAGAGTGCCACCCTTGTTGCTTTGGACCTCAGCAGAACCTCCATCACTCCCGAATCCCTTCGCACTATTGCCCAGGTTAGGAAACGTTGCTTCTCCACATGGAACAGAACCGCAATATATGCACTAATCAATGTGCAATCTTCACTTAAGCGCAAAGGTTTTCCCACCCTTGGCTTATATGACGTGCGTTACAGGTTCAAGGATTGGCCTTGGAGGAGCTTTTTCTGCAAAGTTGCAAGGAGCTGACGGACTACTCGGTGGAGGTTCTGGTGAAGCACCAGCCGGGCCTCCAGAAACTGGACATCAGCGGGTGCACCGAGCTGACCAGCAGGGCCGTGGTGGCTGTAGCGCGAAGCCTGAGCTCCCTTACGGACCTCTCTTTGTCACGTGACTGGAAGATCACTGAAACAGGTATCCTGTTCGTCAGAGGAAGTCTACACGGGATATTTTCATTTTTAAGACTCGATTGTTCGTATAGTGGATGTGAAAACCCTTGATTTTGTCACGGTTTGCTGCGTTACGAATAATTTTTCGACCTTTTCGGGCAGTGTCACCCATTATTTATTTATTTTTTTAACTATCCGCAATGCCACGTGTTCCGGCCGAAACAAGGTTACGTTCAGAGATTTGCATGACAAAATTCGGACAATCTGGAATAGTTGTTCGGTGACCTGCAGGAATCTCCATCAAGCGGTGTAGCTGTGTCGTGCTTGTGACAATAATTCCCTAGTTCTTCATATATCTGGATGGGGCAAGACAAAGAAGAAAAATCAAAAATGTCTGGCTAAATTTTGCAAACAAAACATGATGTGCCATTGCGGTTCACTTTTTGACTTTATCTTAGACTGCATCCAGGAAAAGTACATCTGGCATAAAAGCCAAACAATAACCCCAGTAAAGTGTGTAAACGGCTCCTCATGGTGTAATTGATTTCCATCTCGGAGACTTGAGCGTGTGGACTTTTTAACGTGTGCCCGCTGTTGAAGTTAAGTGACGGTAGTCATGTGGTGTGCAGGCCTAGCTGACCTGGTGTCAGTCCCATCCCTGCGGAGTCTGGATCTGTCCGAGTGTCTTCATGTCGGCGGGGCAGACATGGCGAAAGGTTTGTCGCGACGCCATGCTGAGCGAGCGCAGCTGGAGAAGCTCAGTCTCCGGAGCTGTACTTACATGCGGGTCAGTTGTGGTCTTAATGAGGACACAGTTTAGAAAGTAGACGGACAATATAACAGTCTCCCTTTGGCTCTCCTCAGGATGAGGCCGTATTCTCCCTTACGCAGGTTCTAGGCAGCAGTCTACGTGAACTGGACCTGACCTCATGCGTCAACGTGACCGACCTGTCGGTGCGCGCCATTGCCACCTACCTGCAGGGCCTGGTGGTCCTGCGACTAGGTTGGTGTAAAGAGGTGACGGATTGGGGTCTGCTGGGGATGGTGGAGGCGAGCACGTGCGTGCTGGACGAGGAGAAGGTGAGCGTTGCAGACGGAGTCACGGAAAAGTTGACGTGATGACATTTTAAAGCCGGATTGGTTTGCATTATTATGGTCATACGTTTCCTGACTTCATTCACGCCACACCACACAGTTCACTTGCCTTTATTTTAGAGTAAGCATAAGTTATAAGACAAATGCTTTTGGGCTATTATACATCTGATATTGTCGATTGTGGTCCAGGATAAATTCAACGCATGTTTGTTACAAAAATACTTGGAGGAGCACCTTGAAAATAATAACCATGCCTTAAATCGGATTGTTAAAGGGGAAAAACAAAAACAAAAAAAATCTCAGTTTGATTATTTCCCAACTTTATTCAGCCCGGTGGTTGACTGGTTAGTGCGTCGGCCTCACAGTGGTGGAGGTGGAGGGTTCAATTGCAGTTCCGGCCTTCCTGTGTGGAGTTGTTACACAACAGTCTCAGAATTCTCCCCATTGAAGTCATATGTCCGCACTCCCTCGACAGGAAGACAAGGGCCCCAGGTTCACACGCACCTTCGGCAACATGGGCTTCTTCAAGCCTCCGCGATTGCCCTTCGAGGAGCGACCCAAGCTGGTGACGCCGGACGACTTGAAGCAGTTCAAACTGCAGGCGGGGGCGTCGCTGTTAGCGCTCCGCAGGCTGCGTGAACTCAACTTGTCCGCCTGCTGCAAGCTCACTGACAGCAGCATCACGCAGGTTCCTTGCTTTTGCACCTGAAAAATAAAATCATAAGACTGATAGGCAGTCAAAGTGTGAGTCCAATTTTGAGGGAGAGCCTGTACTCAAAAGATAAAGTCATTGCTTCCGTCTTCCATGCGTAGGTGGTGCGCTTCGCAGACCTCCAGTGTCTCTCTTTGTCCTCGCTGCCCGACATCACCGATGCCAGTTTGTTGGCAGTGGCCCGACACTGCCGGGCCCTCACCAGCCTGGAGCTCAGCCGCTGTGCGCACATAAGCGACCGCGGCGTGGCACAGGCGGCGCCGTTCCTCCACAGGTTACAGCATCTCTCCCTCTCGGCTTGCAATCACATTACAGATCAGTAAGTCAGTGCTCTGTCCTGTTATTTAAAACAGCAAATCCCCAATCATTGGTTTCTTCAAAATACTGCGTCACGTGAAATCGGTTCTGTTGCACAACAAGACCGTAAGGTGTTCTTGTGGTGTCATCGTGTTTGACTTATGGATATTTCCAGATCTTTGCTCCTGCTGGCTCAGCACTGTCAGCGACTGAAAACACTTGACGTGTCCAAGTGCAACAAGATCTCAGGAACCACCGTGAACCACCTTCAATCACAGCTGCCCTTTTTGGAAAACGTCCACTGCAAAATATCCGGTGGGACTGACTTTTCACTCTGATTTAAATGTTCTTCGTGACTTTTCATCAAGCAAATGTGCTGACCAAACCTGGGAAGAAGTGTTGAGGTTCATAACATTGTCCACAAATGAACAGTTGAGAGGTTTCAAACTTAACGTACAGCTTGCCCCACCCAAACAGTGTTTTTTTTTTTTTTTTACTTAAGTCTTCTAGTAGCATTTACAATTCATTTCACGTTATCCCTAATTGGGAAGAAATCAGTTAGGCTTCTGGCATGTAGCGCTCTAAACCAAGTTCAAATGGACAGCACTCTGCACTATACCAGTAGCACAATTTTTCTCAACCAGTCAGTGACTGAAAGCAACGCTAACGGTCATTCGTGAAGCTTCATTTGTCCATCACTAGTTATAATGAAAGACGTGTGGAACAAACCTGTATAGAGTCTGTTTTTTTTAGTAAACAAGCAACTTGTGAAAACCGTCACACAATAGTTTAAAATACATGTTGAGTGTCCAATAAATGCCCATTCGCTAATACATTTTAGGAATGCGCATTTAAAATACATCCAAACACAAAATATTGTCCGTGTAGATGCGTATTTAAATGGCGTGGCGATGTTGCCGCATCACTACCGAAAGCGCAGAATGAACATTTCAAGGTGCCACTGAAATGAAGCCTAATGGCATTAAAAAGGGTCTATGAGTAAAAACAGCTAAAGAGTGGAATGTTGATTTTTTTTTTTTTTTTTTTTTGTGAAGTACAAATACACAGATTAAGTCCAAAGGTAATGTCAGAGTCTTTGTCAGGACAATGTTGGCATTCATCAGGGGGGCAAAGTGGCCTCAACATTCGTGCTCCTACCATTTTATTTTTTAAAAATAATTTCATATAAAACTTATTTTTATTTTGTATAAATCAGTCTCTGTGGGACTTTCTGCTATAACTGCCTAATTAAAGCCCATCAGTTTTGTTGGTTTTACTGGCCATCGCAGTGCTTTAAAATTATACAATGCACCGGAACTGATTGTATATTCTTATATAAAATGTTTTATAAATAAAGCACTGGAACAAAAAAAAAAAAATTGCATCTGTTCAAACTTTGTGAACCAAAACATTCATAACCTGTTACCCCCCCCCCCCAAAAAAAAATAAAACAAACATTTCTAAGCGTTTGAATAGTGACAGAGATAATTTTGGTCATCTACATCCGTGTGCTTGTTTCTTGAAAATATCTAAAGTACCTATTTTTTTTTTCTTGATGCAGAGAATTGGCCAAGACTTGGTTGCGATTGTGTAGATGAAATGTACCGTAAATTGGATGAAAAAGGGCTAATTCAATTGATATCTAGTAAAGATTAAGTAGAGAAAGATATTTGGTTTTCTTTAAGGGCCAGCATGTGCAAAGCCTCAACATGATGACTTGCATGCAAGACGATTCCATACAAGGGCCCGAAATTATCATGGAAAAATAAGACAAAACAGTATTTATTTAACAAATTTAAAGTAGAGATGTACTGTATAAAAAGATTAAGGGCTTAATTTTCACTCATTTCATTGAGTCCTATGAAACTTTGGAACAGATTGGTTAAAAAAGTGAAATTGCACTTCAAATTGTGAGGTTCAGTCAAGCATGTGGATGTTAAAGTGGATGTCAACGCCAAAACTTTCTTTCCAATATGTTCGATGTGCCTCCCCTAGTCGAAACACAAGAATTCTAATTAAGATTGTGGTGTTGGTGGAATAGGAGCCCACCCGTTTTGTCCAATCATAGTTGAACAGTTTTCTGAAAACTGGCTTGTGAGTGGTTGGTACCTGAACAACTGTGATGTCATTTTCTGTTGACAGCTAGCGGCAAAATGGCCGCCCGGCGAGGTGGCCTAAAACGGGTGGATTGTAACTCATATTCCACAAACGCAAGATTAATCAGAATGCCATGTTTAGACGAGTGGGGGCGCATACAACATATTATTGTCATGAAATTTTGGAGTTGACGTCCCCTTTAAAGATGAGCACAGCAGCAGTTGAAGCTCGTGAACATTTGCAACAAACGTGTACATCAGAGCCTCACACACAAACAAAAGATCCCCTCTATCTCTCTCACACACACACACACATACACACACACACTAGATATTTACACAGGCGCTCATTTGTGATGTGCCCTCTATTGTTCAGTTTGACTAAAGTCGTAGCAGAAGTTGTAGTTGCTTGGTGGTTTGGGGACGACGGGCGCATTCTCTGGGATGGGGATGTTTTCCAAATCCAGGAGGCGAAGCTTAATCTCCATGGAGAGGAGGATGTCCAGCTCGCTGCGCATGGATTCGCTGCTCATTTCCCGGCCCAGGAGGACGCTCAGTCCGTCTGTCCACAGGCAGAACTAACACGCACACGCACAAAGTCTATAAGTGGACAGCTTGCCTATGTTGATGTTAACTCATTCAGTACCAGCCAATTCTGGACCAAGTCTGAAAAGACGTTTAAAAACGTCTTTGGGAGTGAATGAGTTAATGAGCTGCACTCACGTCAGTCCTTGAGGGTGCGATGAAGTTGAGGCTGTACTCCTCCACATCATAGGTGATGCTAAACGCCAGGTCCAACACCTCCTACATGCAACACACACACGGCAGTGAGGTCTCATGCACACTACATCCGTGTTTCCCCAACACAACTGACATTGGAAAAAATCTCATAGCACACTATCAAACTACAACGTCAGACACGGTATTCTATAGTACATACTGTATCTGTACATTACTCTCCAAAGTTAGAGATGATTAGTGGGGGGTGTTCCTGTACTCAGTTATTCATTGAAAAACTTTCCAATTTGCTGTTTTTGTGCATTGAGAGGAGCATCATTTTGCTTTTACTTCCCCTCTCTAAAATACCCCCCCCCAATTGAGTTGTGCAGGTTACAGATCACATTAAATGGTGGAAAAAGTATTGAAAGTGTTCATTTTGGTCTTATTTTGTCATATCCCAATAACCCGGAATTTGAACTTTTTATTTCCGCTGTGAATGACAACGAGCGGCTCACCTTGTTCTGTTTGCCTTTGTTCTCCTTCATGTGAGGACACTCTTTGCCCACCAGCAGATTCTTGATGTCTGCCACCGGGACTACACAACGAGCGCAAGTCATCAGCAATGCTCTGAAGTATGTTCCTCAATCACCCACACTCCACTCACTCTTTTCTTGCAGTGTTTCAATGGGTGGAGTGTCCGAGTCCTCCTCAAGGTCGCCGTAATGCAGCATTTTGTGGTTGGGCGACAGACGACAGTACCACAGTTTGTCTAAGGGGGCAACAGTCAACAGCATGAACATATGCAGAAAAGGAAAGAGGAAAAAAAAAAAAGTCTTCTTTCTTGAGTGTTTGTGTGTGCGCGCGTGTGCTTGTCAGTCACCTTGTCTACGTCGGCTGCTGATTTTTCTGAACATAGTCCCCTGACAAAGCCTGTTGAGTCTTTGCTGGCGGATCAACTCAAGCAGCTCCGGCTTCAGACGTTCTTTCAGTTCACTGCAAAGACACACGCAGCATTTTTACATTTTTTATTTTATTTTATTTTTTCCCCCCCTCTTCAGTTGAGCATGTCGGCCGCGCTCGTCCTTCAACTCACAGCACGGGCGGGGCCAGCGTCTCTTCCTGGTGTAGTCGCTCGGTCTGCCGCAATTTGAGGATTTCGCTGTAGTTGAGCGCGTTCACTTTGTTCTTGAAGAGCTCCAGGGAGGTCGGCTTGGTGGACAGAGTGCGCGTGATCTGCTCCCTCACCACCTGCATCACCTGCACCACACCGACCGCGTTGATTTACACTCCCAGTCACAATTAGGAGCTCACATCATCAAATGCGTATTTTTGAACTTGGGAGGCTTTTCTACTTCGAGCAAGGTTGCATTTTAAAAGTGTAACAAATAAACAAACCCATTCAGTGCTCGACTTTTGATATAAGGTCGCAAGCTGACAGCCAGCTGTTAATTTCCCCCACAGCATTTTCCCCAAACAGCTGCCAATCAATGAAGCGTGCCTCTTTTTATTAACCTACTTCACACTCATTGGCCACACATAATTAGAATGATCAATGAGTGATGGAATTCATATTTTATTCAATAAGGTTCACTCGCCTAAGCTAACAGATAGGGCTACTCAATTAAAAAAAGCAGAATGACATCAAACACTAAAATTGACAACAGAGCAAGATCAAGTTACGGTAACTCTGTTTATGGCCCTGACCGATTTATTTCCTACTTTGCGTTTAATACAGAGCAGTGATTCAATACAGAACGAACTTCTTCAAGTTATCATCAGCCATTTATCGTGAAAACGCTTTTTTTTTAAAAAAAAATTAAAAATGGTATTTTCATTATTACCGGCAGCATCTAGTTTACGATATAAACACACAGCCCCGTGGGCGGGACCAGCATACCAACTTTTTATTGTTTTGATTTAACTTTTTAAATTCCGCCTAGCAACAACACAAAAAACAAAACTGAGCAATTCTGTTCTGATCCAATCCGCGTCGTTCTCGCAACTACCGGTAGTTTTGATTTCAGTTTTCGTGCGAATCAGAAAGGACTTATTTTTATATGGCAGGAAGAATTTGAATATCAACTGCGCAGATTAAACAACAAAAGAGTAACGCCATTTTTTGATTTCTGCCCCACCAATGTGCCACTGACATGTTCATAAGCCGTGAGGTGTACAGGTGTCGGCTGCAAATCGAGACGGGTATATATTTTGTTCACATTCGAGTAGGCCAACTTCACTCTGCTGACCTGCATCATTCCTGTTCACGCCCAAACTGGACTGATTGTGAACGATCCTTGACGAAATCACAACGTGACAACCAGATGCCTGCACAATTCATTTACATTGCACACACAAAGCAGAAGCTTTCCAATTGGCAGAGGTTACAGTTTGTCCATCTGGCATCAGTGAATTCTATACACAGTGACAAAAATAACCCCGTAATACAATAACCGAGCACCGTGTCACATTGAACAAAATTAATGGACGTTTTAAACTTACATAAACTATATCCCGAAAGCATCTGTTTAGTTTATGAAAACAACACACAGATTTGCCTTACCTCCATTGCGACTCCTCACAGGGCTACTTAACAGTTTAGCAAATATTCCAATTCCAAACTTCAATGTGTGCGGAAAGAGGCCGTTTGTGATCATCTACATGACAGCAGCAGAGGTGCAAACCTGCTTGGGTGGCTATTTTGTAAACACACACACACACACACACACACAAGCCGCCACCCCCCTCACAATTATCTCACCATGTCGGCCAATAAGAGCAAATGACTGGCAGTTGTCTCTCTTTCCGTAAAATGCATTCGACAATTTTCAGCAGAGGAAGTATAGAAGTTTGTAAGCAACAGCTTTTTTTTCAGACAATATCACTCCTTATTTTTGCTGCTTTTTGCTCCTGTATGTATAGTTGTCACTCCACTGCATACCGGTTATTTTTACTTGTTTCTGCACGAAGGATGTAACAATATCCATCACAGTACGATATCATTGCAATATTAACCCCACGATCTGCTATGATCACAAAGTTGCTGTTACTGTCTAAAAAGTCATGATAATGGAAAAAATGAAAAGCCCATGATATGGGGGTGGGGGTTACAATATTGTTTTTGTACATGTTCACAGCAGTGACAAAGAAAACGTCAGTCATTTTATTCGCATGTGTTCTCATTGGCTCAGCAGCACAAAGTATCGAGGCCTATGTAGTTTACAAAGCTGAGTTTGGCGAAAGCAAGCAACAAGTGTGTGTGTGTATGTGTGTATGTATGTATGTATGTATGTATGTATGTATGTATGTATATATATTCATTCATTCATTCATTCATTCATTCATCTTCCGAACCGCTTCATCCTCATTAGGGTCGCGGGGGGTGCTGGAGCCTATCCCAGCTGTCTTCGGGCAGTAGGCAGGGGACACCCTGAATTGGTTGCCAGCCAATCGC
>CAAKHF010012004.1:3758-16582 GCA_901007745.1 Hippocampus kuda
GGGGCGTGGCTAAAACTGTCCGGGATGAGTTGCTCCTCCCCCACACTAATGTGTGTACGTGGGTAAACGCTTTGCTTTGGCTGCACGAGGGGTGTTGAAACCCAAACCGAGTTGGGCGGATGAAAGTGTATCGTTTGTGACACGACCGGTATGTTAAGCTCTTTTTTTAGGGTTCGGCATCGTTTCCTCTCAGCCGCCAGCTCAGGTTGCCTGACGCGGATGGCTCCTGACACAATCCTGCTGTTCCTGCTTTGCTTGACCAACTACCCACCACCCCCCCACTCCCCCGACCCCTCCCTGTTTTCCTTCCTCTGTCTGCTACCGACAACCTTCCGCAAAGGTCAAAGCTGCTTCCCAAGATAGCCTTTGGGGGGCACTGGTAGCAAGCGGTCCGTGTGTCTGTGTCTGGTGCACCCCTTGGCTGCCATGCAAGGTCAAACAAGCGATGGCGGTGCGATAAACTGCACACTAATACGCAGATGAGGAACCGGTTGGAAAATATGTCCTAATTAGTCGTACAATAGCTGTATACAAAAAAAAAAAAGAAAAAAAATCTGCTTTGACAAATATGGTAATTCTCGGTTGTGGTTGGTATTCAATGAACAATATGGAGATTATTGCAGTCGTAGTTTGCAGTGGTGTGGAAAATATCAGTCTGGGATGCTCCATCATTTCGCGCGGATCTCGTCGCACTGTGTGGTTGTACGTAATAAAATGTCCAACGGGTATATTTTGTTGCACATGAAACAACCCAGTGGGATGCTAACGATTCATGAGAGAGAATCGTTGACAGGCGGTGACGTGACGATAATAAGAATGTCAATTGCGCACGGTTGTATGTCGCGCACATGATTAATAATCATTATCATCAGGAAGTTTAAGCCGGCATATGCCTTTTGTCTCTCAGGCGGGGTGGGATAAGATATGCACAGGCTGCGGGGCTTTCTTCCAACTCCAGCTGCAGCGTGGCACCGTCAACGAGACAGAGGAAGTGCAGGCAAATTGGGGTGGGTGTAGCGTTGTGTCGAAATGAAAATGCGCCAGTCCTCCGTGGCAAACGAGACCTGCGATATTTACTGGCTTGAAAGACAAAGTGTACATATTTTAAACACCGCATCGTGCTTTATATTTTGGGGTTTGCAGCTTTGCCGTCACGTCCGCCCGGTTCCTCCCGAGCTTATTCGGTGATTTGTGCCATATTAGATCATCCCCACCCCTCATACTTTTTCCAAAATTGAATGACTGGCTGAATATGTGGACAGAAATATGACTCTTCTTGCCTCCGAGGTGGCTGCTGCTGCTGCTGCTGCTCCTGCCGGGGCTGTGGTGTGATGTAAAAGCTGTCTTAAAGCTTTGCACGCCCTTTAATCATATGTAAAATCCTGCTGGAATCCTTTAGAATGGGAAACAATTATTCATGCCGATGTGGTTGGTGTTACGTCGGAAAGTGTTAAATGTTTTCAGAAACCTCCAACAGCCCACCGTGGGTATTTAAAGTGTCAACTGCCGACTCGGTGTTTAGTCCATATCAAGGAGACTTAACAATGCAAGGCAGCCAAAGAGATGCGGTTTGAGAGGGCTATTCTCAAGCCATTTGCTCTGTCCAAAAAAATCTGACATTAACGTCGGGAAGTAAGATTAAACCCAGTCACAAGTGCTTAAAGCCTTTTAAGTAGCTTTGAAGTTTGCCTCTGTTTTTTTTTTTTTTTATCCATGCTTTTTCTTTGTCTTTGCATGCAACACCAATGACGAATCGCTGCCCTGTGCAAGATCTCAAAATATTTCATTTCAGACAGATTGAAAGAATGACCTGAGTGCTTTGATCTTTGCCATTAAGACTATTTTGCCGATAAACAGTAAATGATATTGAAATGTTACTTCAAACATTGCCCGTACAGTCAATACAGTTATCATGGTGGCGACATTTTGTTTAATCGTCATCGACTTGATATCGTGCGGTTCTTCTAGCTCACAGGAAGATAACAAAAGTCCAATTTGAACACTCACTGAGGTTAACAACGATGGTTTGACAACGCAGCGCACATTCACAATGAAGTATGAACTTGCCATGTGCATCGGATCGAGTCACTAATTTTGTGTGAGAGTCAATCTGAAGCCTTCGCTTTGCCATGGCCGAGGAATAATGAGCTACTATATTCTTACATTATGTTCACAAAACCGACATGATGTCGTGCAAGGAAAAAAAAACAACTAGAAAGCAACAACTAATTTACGGATAATTACAAGCGTGTGGTGGTATTGTTCTAATTGGAATTTGTTTGCAAAACCACCATATAATGATAAAATCACCGTCACAAAACAAGAACCAACACTTGACAAGTTCAACTTCTCTCCTCACCAAAGTGCGTGCGAAGACGAGTGGAAATAAAACCGAGACTGCTTCACTGACCCGGAATAGTTGACAGCTGATCTTAGTTTAGCTGGAACAGCATTGATTTGCCGAACATCAGCCTCAAGGCGAGATAGCAGTTCGCATGATGGGAGTCGGCTGTGATTACTGGCCTGCAACGGGGTAATTTCCTACCCAGCCCGTTTAAAATACGTGGCAGGGCGGGGTTTAAGTAGCACGTAGTATGTACGGTTGTGCGGCCGAGAGATGAGCTCTCCTGATTTCCTTGACAACTGTTCAAATGACCTTTCACCCTGCTTCAAACCTGGCACGGGTGTAAATGATTTGTTGCCCCCACCTGTCTTGGTTAAGCTGAACATCACACAGCAAATTGGCTAACAATCGCATTTCTCTTTCAAACACCCAATAAGCACCGGAAAATTCCACGTGTGGACCTCCTGCTGACGTGTGTACAGAGGGGCGTGTTGTCAGCGCAAAAAGGGCCTATTGCGTGATTCAATTTCTGCTCCCCGACCTGCATTTTCGTCGACAGTGGGCCACTCCGCAAGGTGACACGACAATCACCAGTGGCTGACATGCCATTACACACAAAAACGTTTTTTTTTAGCAATACCATCTGATGCAGCTCCACGTAATGCACGCGCTATGATGATTATTGCCCCGCCAGATCCAGCAGAGGTAGAGGACTGGATTCCGGTCTTGAATGTCAAGAATCAACCCCATTCAGCCTTTGCCATTTGCTTGAATGTGGTCTGTTACCGCACGCAAAATAAAAATTCATGTCCCGTTGCCCATGGTCAAATCTAGCCCATAATAACATCTCCTAGGTTGGAGTAGACTGCCAGAGGCGTTTTTCTTTTTCGCTTGACTCAGTGAGATTACAAAACAAGTCCCGAAGGACCTTTCAAGTGCCGGCAAAGCAAAAACGACCGCACTCTTGTCCAAGCGACCCATAGAGAGGTCTTTGGCGCTGACATTCATTTGCTCCCCTTTCTCTTCAAGAATCTACTCAAACAAGCCTATAAGGAGGTTTGACGTGAAAAGTCGCGTGATGTCTGCCGTTTGCTTCCAAATGCACCTCGCTTCTTGCGGCGAAATACCGTTCTTGCATTCGCACTAACTTCATCAGCTCGCATTGGGCTGGGGTTTATATGAGGCGAAGATCACACTGCGGACGATTTGAATCTGACGAGACCACCTTTGAAATAACGCAAAGGCTTGTTGAAGGCCGACGACTCTCTTTCTTTGTGCGTATTCAAAGCCAAGTGGGAATCTGCATCAATCGTGGGTGGCGTTCATCGAGATTTTATCTCGTGTAATCCCAACGGAACACTAAAATATCGCTTCACATTCAATGTATCATCGTCTAATACGGCAAACACGGGGGACCCGGTAAATAAAAGCAACTTAAAGTGTTTCTTTTAATCCCAACTGTGACCAAGCAAAGCTCATTTCCCAGGGATGAAAGAAATTGAATTCTCAAAATTCCACATGCACATTTCGGGACACTAATATCGTTGGACTGTCACTCACTCCCTGGGCATCAAGGTAGTCTTGACTTCCGAAAAAGCGACGATATTTTGTTGCCAATGTCTCAGGTGTACCGGGCAAAATCTGACATTAACCCTTTCGTTCACCCTGTAACCCGATAACCTGATAAACTATCCACTGGAGTAACCGCCGCCCCTAAAAGGGTTAACTTCATAAAAAAATAAAAAAATAAATGGCCCAAAGTTATTTAATTGGAAGAAGATCCCTTGAGGAACAGAGGGGAGAGGACAAACTTTTTTTTTCTCACCTCCTACCGTTAATGCGAGAGTCAGGAAAGGACACATTGTTTAATGAGAAAAAAAAATGGCTGCATTATGAAACGACATGATAATAACCTCACATTGTGTTCTTGTCTCTCTAATGATGCTCGCTCTCAAAAAAATGCTATAATAATAGTTAATTGTAGTTTCGACTTCTGCTATCAATACAATTATTTTGTGTCGTTTCAGTTAGTTTTCATTTTTTTAAGCATTTTGTTGTTTTTATTTGGCTTCACGAAAATATTTGTAAAATTTGAGTTTTCAAGATTTCATGACTTTTTCTTAATTGTAATAATTCCGCCTTGTCCTGAATACAGACAAGCACTAATATTCACATGCCTCAATATTGACTCTAGGCAAAAATATTTCTGAATTGGATAAGCGGTGTTGAAAATGGATGGATGAGAAGTATCAACATTGCATTCTCAGAGTTAAAGTCCATTTTTAATTGTTGATTGTGTAATCTTGGAGCTGCAAATGACTCGAGAAAGTTCCAAAACACTGCTGGTTAATAGACAGAAACTGTATTGCATCTCATCCATTTCACTTCCCCATTTTCAACTCTTTCGCCTTGAATTGAGTCACTTTGACCAAAGCGACTCGAGCGATGAGGGATATGACGGCTATGTATGTATCTGAGATGTGTATCTGAGTGCTCTGCTAGAGGAACCTCACACTCTGTGAACTCCTTTCGCTGTCTGAGCATTTAATAATGTGTCAATGTGTCAAAGTGTTTGAGCGCAGCGACTTGGCAGCAACAAGAGGGGTGGGGGGGGAAGACACTTACAAGCTGTAAGCGTTGCATGTAGCTGTGGAGACAGATTTGATCTCAGGAAAAAAAAAAAGTCATGCTTGCAAAACATCCAATGGAGAACCACAGTCGATGTCGTTTATGGTACAATATTTACATCCTAAAATTGCTGTTCCGTCAAATCCAATACTGTCTTCGCCGGGTTCCGTTCAGAACTATTTTCAGACATTAGGAAACAATTTCCGTAATGGATTGTGGTCCACAAACTGGTGGCATAAAAACAGCAACCGTGAAAGTGTGAAGGGGATTCAAAAACAGCATCCAACATTAAAATATGTACTGGACCGAAAGCCACATTAAGCAGCTGTGATGTTAATTATTACACCACTCGCAGACGTTTGACAGCTCTCTCCTCTGGTTTTCATCACGCCACATCTGTCCTGCGGCTACGTACTAAAAAGGCTGATTTCCCTCCAGAACAGACACACTTGATGACAGCTGCTGAGGTGTCGCTTGTTTCGTCAACAGTCACTAGATTTTAATCGCGAGAGAAACCACGCCGTTTTGTTGGTGGTCATGCGTGGTCGTTGTTGTCTTGCCATTTGGACTGATACGTATGACGTGCCCTTGTTTGTTTGATTGTTTTGTTTTGTTTTTGTGGTGTGTTAAAAGCGTTATGCAAACAGTTCGTTTCTGTCTGGTGCGGCATGTACGCAAATCCGTATCCAGGAATTTTAATTTTGCATTTCTTGCGCAACATGGTTGAAGTGATACAACATGACACATAATTCGGAGTGACGTCATGGCAGAGCAAAAAGAAAAAAAAAAAACAGAATGGAATTGGCTATCCTTAGATTGGAATCAGGCCTCTTCCAAAAAAAATCAACAGCCAACACGAGCGCAGCGTACAGATCGGATACATCACATCCTGTTCCACGCCATTGAAATACCAATGCTACGGTGCCTATTCATATCTTGAACTTTTTGTGAATTATTATTTTGCCATTTTTCTATCCAAGGCTTCCTTCTCGATTATTTCCATCAACCCGCTGGGAAATCGCTCGCCTCGTTTTGTTGTGCGAGCACTCGCCGCCTCGCCAATAACTGACACGTGCTGCAAATTAGCATGTTGCTTGACCCGATGAAAAAAATTGTTGACTGATTGATGTACAAATGTGGGGGAGGGAACCGCTCGCATGGTGGTGCAGGAGTAGGAGGAGGGAAAGGAAAGCGGTGTCTCTGTTCCAGGTTGCCGTCTCCAAACATGGACGCATTTTCTTCACGTCGCTCGCCAAACAAAGTCGCCGTCTGGAGCCTCTCAATTTTTTCTGGCGGGAGATTGATTCACGTTGTACAAACTGGCCACACAGTTGCCATCTTTTCAGCACAATCTGATTTCCTAATTACGGCAACCTTTATTTCCCACTGAGACTGCTTTTCCGCTTCTCAGCACTTGCGCTGTCATCACTTGCCTTATGCTTGCCATTAGCCGTGATGGATGGGCTAATTTGATCGCAAAACACAAAGCAATGGCACCAACAGCTACAGCACAAGCAAAAGAATATTACCTGTGAGGGTGGCACGGCTTCAATTTGGCCGAGTAGACTGGCAAAGGTTGTGGCAAAACGTACGAAACTGAAGGCAAGCAACCAGAAAACTTGGACTTGTAGGAGTCCTGTGGACATTTTTATCTCAGAAGCCAATTGGGGCAGGGCCCCCAGGACTCTGGATGGTGCGGGGCTGTCTTGGCTGACACACCTCTGCGACCTAGCGGGGACACCAGGGACAATGCCTCTTGAGGGGTGGTGGTGCCCTCGGCTGTGCTCTAAATACAAGGGGATCACACGACTCAGCCCCCTTGATAAGGTCTGTTCAGACATTCTGGAAAGGAGTTTCTGTCAGGAAATTGAATCTCGTATTCAGGAGGTGCATCGTGGTTCTTGTCCTGTCGATTGAACTGTCGACCAGCTTTACACCCACAGCAGGGTCCTGGAGGGTCCCAGGAGTTTGGAGAACCAGGTCTCTCAGGAGTCCTGTGGGTGCTCCAGGACTATGGGGTATCGAACCCTGGATAGCGGCGGTCCAGTCCCCTGGACCAAGAGCATCAGAGCAACTTGGATTTGTTTCCAGTCAGGGTTGGACTCGGCCAAGGCTGCCCTTTGTGATTCTGTTCATAACCTTTGTGGACAGAATTTGTTGGTGCAGCCGATGCAGTGAGGGCATCTGGTGCAGTGGCCTTGGTATTAAATCTCTGCTTTTTGCAGATGATGTAGTTCTGGATTCTTGAAGCGGCCATCTTCAACTCTTGTTGGAACGGTTTGTGTGAAACAGGTGATATGAAATTCAACATCGCCAATTCTGAGGGAATGGTTCTCAGTCAGAAAAGGGTAGAGTGCCCTCTCCAGGTCAGGGGAAGATATTCTGCCCCAAGGCAGCGAGATCAAGTATTTTGGGGTCTTGTTCATGAGACAGGGACAAATGGAACAGGAGATCGACAGGAAGATTGGTAGAGCATCTGTCGTAATGCAGCCTACTGTGGTGAGGAAATAGATCCATTTACCGGCCGATCTACGCTGCAACACCCACCTATGGTCACAAGCTGCGGGTTGTGGCTGAAAGGAAAAGATCACAGATACAAGCGGGCAAAATGACACCGCAATGGGGTGTCTTGGCTTCGCTTTTGAGACAGGGTGAGAAGCGTGGTCATCCTGTGGGGGCTGTTGATTAGTCAGATGACATCCTCTGACTTTTCCACCGGAAATGCTAAATATGTTGCCTTGCATGATGTCCATTTGTGATTGTTTACATCCGTGACTGGACTGGGCAATTTCAAATTATTAGTTTTCAAACGTTTATTAAGTCAATCAAAACACACTTCCAGAAACTCATCAGTGACTAGCTCCATTTTTTTTTTTTTTTTATTGGTGCAAATGATGACGAGCTTCGCACAAGCAAATAATAACTGCGTGATTTTTTTTAAATTTATTTGTAGCGTGAATGCTGTTTGATTATCTTGATTTATATAATTAGTCTTGACATTTTAACTCAAGGGCCAACGATGAGTAAGTCATCGCATTAGAATTTTGCTTTGTGCATTCTACATTGTCGGAATTTTGCCTATTCATTAATTGCATAATGCTTTGTTGACAGAAGGTTAATAAATCCATTTTTACGACGGTTTCAGCCGAGACAAAGCACTGAATTATTAAATATCGTTTGGTTGGTGGAGAAGATGGCTCGTTTTGTGCCACTAACAGATGTGTTCGTAGAGAAAAGATATTTGTCAAAAAAAAAACTGCAATTATAACCAGAAATGTTTTCATTTTCACAGTGAGTAATTCGCTGCGATATATTCCACGAGTGAGAATGCCGATGAATACGAGCGGCCTAGAGGCGAAAGAATCCTATTCGGGCACTTACTATGTGCAGCTGAAGATAGTCTCCGAGCCCGTGCGTGCTCTCCACACGCACCAAGATGGCGTCCTTCTGCAGGCTGCTGAAGCCCACGGCGAGCCGGTCGGCCCGGGTGCTCGGCCGCTCGTTGGGCGCCCAGGTGAACGTGATGAGAGCACCTCCTTTCCCGAAGATGTACGTCGTTCCAGCTGTAGGTGGGAATACAGAGATGTGGAAAACAACATCACTTTTTATTGATTGATTGATTTTTTTTTTTTTTTAAAACACATTCTCGCACTTAGGTTCATTTGGTTTCTTTCAGTCTGACAGGCTCGAAGGACAACTGTTTGGACACAGTGTTTTTCTTGCAGCAGCAAAGAGGTGAGCTCCAGCAGGTGCTTCACCATTTTCCATTTCACAAACTCACCAGCAACAAAAAATAGTTTTATATGGCAATATATTTGAGTGGTATCAGAAATTCAACCTTTATAAAGATATAATATTGATTGACGCCGGACGCTGTACTCAGCAGGGGCAACTTGTGCTTGCACCTTTGCTGTTGTTTCCTTTTTTTTCCCCATTTTCAGGTTGTGCACATTTGTCTCGGGCTCGTTTTTACACATGTCCAAGGCGAGATTGTTTTCACACGCTCAACACGGCCAATGAAAACACCCTTGGACCGTTCACGAGACACGGCGTTGAGCTAAATCCGTAACAATGTGACAATAGCAACTACTGTGTGTAAGCTTAGCAAAGTGCAACGTGTAACTCACTCTCCATGGTAAAGTATTGATCTGATTGAACAGTCGCTAACTGTAACAATGAGGCACAAGCCACTTAAAAAAACCCCATGACAGTCGTTTTTCTCGACTGCATAGTATCCACCCAATGGTGGATACAATGAGGTCACAAAGTCATTTCCTTCAGTAATTTTTTTTTTTTTTTGTGTATTCTTATTACATTCTTCGAAGATGGATACAGAGGTCGAAATGTATATAATAATTGAAAAGAGCTAAAAAGTTCAATGAGGAAGACTTCACATCAAAAAGCAAGTTATTTCTCAGGAGGATGAACCGGTGGGGTCGGGCCGGGTGGCGGATGAGTGATGCACTTTCGCGAGAGCTTAGACTTGAGGGGCTGGCGGCAAACACGAAGTGACACAGATGTCCTCGCCGTGGCCGTGGGATGCGAAAGCCGCGCTCCACACAAACGACAATTACCTCCGGTAAGTACGGAAAGAAATGCTTGTTACGATGCTGTAGCTCTTAAAACAAGCATTTGGGTCTGTCAGATGGATATTTTTCCTAAAGTGAATCAATAAAGCGAGGCGCGGAGGAACGCTTGAGAACTAATTGAAGCCTCAATTCATAGCATGAAAGATTGAAGTAGCCTTCAGCGCGGTGTAATGGCCGGTTGCTACAAAGGTTCCTTATTGATAGCGGCTAACTGCTGCCTGATAGTCAAAGACCTCCAAAGGCTTGAATATTACTTTGTGCTGCCTTTGAATTTAATTAAAGGGCAGGTTCTCACACTGTGTGGGTCTTTTTTTTTTTTTTTGCATACCCTGCTAATCTTAATTAATATCACGGATTTGCAGTCAACTGCGAGTCTGTGACATTCGTTACATGATGGAGTCGCAGTAAGTGAGCTCTGTTGCGTTCTTTCTTGGACTGAATGTAATCTGCATCTGGCCTCACTCTGCCCTCCCTTCTATTCAGTGAAATCACTTTTGACTTTTCTTCACTTCAGACTGCTTTGAATTATTCACACAATCTTGCAGTCCTGTTGGGGCATGTACGTAATTACTCACTACGGCGCGGGCGAAACACTTGAGCTTCGTTCAATTCATAACAGCAAAATAGTCACATCGCAATTTGTTATCTTAATATTATAATAACAAGTAACTTAATACTATTGAAATATTTAGATGAAATTAGTTAATGAAAGAAGACAACTAAATATGCGCGCATTGTTTCTTAAAACTCATTCAGTACCAGCCAATTCTAGACCAAGTCTGAAAAGACGTTTAAAAACGTCTTTGGGAGTGAATGAGTTAAATAAGGCAGAGTGGAGCCTCTGAAGTCGAATGCAAACATCCCTTAAGGTTCATTGAAAACTCTAAATTCTCAATCCATGTGACCGGTCCAGCTTGTACCCCACA
Organism: Hippocampus kuda; assembly: GCA_901007745.1. Lineage (NCBI taxonomy): Eukaryota > Metazoa > Chordata > Actinopteri > Syngnathiformes > Syngnathidae > Hippocampus > Hippocampus kuda. The sequence continues at coordinate 14,246 of CAAKHF010012004.1, forward strand.
AATTGCCCCAAAGCCACTCCTACACCTCTTAATGCTAAAATGATAATCTATTTCTGTGTATTCCTATAAAAAATTAGTAACCAACAATTACCCGATTCCAAAATCCTCCAAGTCATGAAGTGACCATCACTCTGGAGCCAAGTGAGCGAGTCTTTCATGCCTTCTCTGTTTTTAAAGCCGTTCAATTCAAAGCGTCTTGTTTGACTTGATTCGCCGAGGACACATATTTACAGTTTTGCTGACTGAAGTACTAAATCCGGTGAGACGGCGAGTCATTTGCATAGAATGCTAAGCAGCAAATATCAATCTTACAATTCAAAAGCATACCCCGGCAAACTTATTGCATATTGTCACAGCAACTCCACGGTAAATGACTACCAATTCCCGCGATACATTGGAAGAAATGTGAACGTACGCACGGGATAAGTGGTCTTGCCAAAGGATGGATGGCTCCGACAATTGCAGAGGAGCACTTGTACGGAGTTGAAATTGATGGCACTTTGTACTGCTTTTTGTGCATAGAAAATGTGAAAAGAATATCTTAATCGCATTCACTTACGCCAATCGTAAAAGTGGCGAATCAACCAAATAGAGACAGTAAGTCGTGACTCGACAGGCGAAGCGGTACGCGACTCCCGACCGCCAGTTTGTGGCGTCTCCCCTGACCAACGGTCCGTCTGCAGTGAACACGCATCAAATGAAGTCGATGCTAAACAGGTCTTGTCAAGACTATTAGTATAAAAATCAGGTTTCTCTTGCATGATGCATCTCTGTGCTCTCTGTGTGTTTCTCTCAAACAAACAAAAAAAGAATAACAAAACAAAAAATGAAAAAAATCATTGATTTCCTGATTCCCAGCAATAGACAATTTAGAGTCCAATGAACCTAACGTGCATGCTTTTGGAATTTGGGAGAAAGATGGAGATCACGCAAACTTCACGCAGGAAGGCCAGCGCCAAGATTCCGACAACAGAAGAGCAGATATGCCGACCCGTCGTGCACCATGCTGCCCTCAATCAAACAGAATGTTCAAAAAAATTCAAAATCGTAAATTAGAACTACTATTAGGAAAAACACCAACTCTCAGTATGCTCCAAATAAAAATGTGACCAAATCAATTTCTATGATAGTATTTGACAGTGAGATTGGTAATGCTTAGCGAAATACAAGGTTTCCAATTTGCACTGATTGTAGTCATTTCCAAAACGGAGCGAATCAAGGCCATGTTATGACAACTTGCTTTGTAATCCCGAATATACAAATAGTAGGGCCTCAGGAGTGCTTTTGAACAGAATGAATTCAAACCACCACGTAAATTTGTTGCTGTCTATTTCTGAAAATGTCTTGGAGTGAGTCATTCAGCACTCCTGCCCCGCTGTGAAATAACTGCGTTTTAATGACGTGTCCTTAAAATGCAAATTTAATGGGCACATACATTCAATTGGGGCGGCACGGTGTTGGACTGGATAGCACATCCGCCTCACAGTGTAGAAGTGCAGGGTTCCATTCCGGCACCGGCCTTTGCATGTTCTCAACGTGCCTATGTGGGTTCCCTCCGGGTACTGCGCTTTCCTCCCACATTCCAAAAACATGCATGGCAGGCTAATGGAATACTGTAAATTGTCTCAAGGTGTGAAATGTGAGCGTGGATGGTCGTCCAGTCCATGTGTGGCCTGCGATTGGCCGGAAACCAGTTCAGGGTGTACCCCGCCTACTGCCTGAAGACATATGGACTACGTTTGCTATATATCCCAGTTCATGGAGAATGAGATGTGAAAAAACTAACAGTATCTTTTACACGCTGCCTTGTCTAATCCCAATTGTCCCTTGTAACTCAATGAATAAACCAACAAATGGCGATCAAAACAACGGCACCCGCCTGAAGGCTTGGGGGAGGTAAATGCCGCATATAATGGAACACATGGGCACATGAAGCGTGCTCCTACACATCCAAAGCATCCCGATCCAATCCCAAGTGTGAACTCATGCACAGGCTTGCCTTGCTCCATCACTCAGGTCAGAAGACTCATCTAGTGATAGATCCATCCGCTTTTTACAGGAGCCGTCATGCTCTAAATAATTCCCTCAAACTACCCTCAGCGGATACGTCTTGGTGGTTATGTGCGCACCCGCTGTAACATTATGGATGTGTTTCTGCGCCACGTTGCATTGACTACCCACTCAAAAACGTTCCGTCCTTTCTCCTTTGTGCTCTCGGCCTACTGAGTGCACAACAGACGAGGCAATGAGCGATAGGCTGCGCACGCTGGTGGTAATTTGCATCACGCTTCACTGTTTGATGCAAAGAGAGGGAGGGGTGGGGGGGGGGGGAGAGGC
>CAAKHF010012005.1:1992-14313 GCA_901007745.1 Hippocampus kuda
GTGTGTGTGTGTGTGTGTATATCTCTCTCTCTCTCTCTCTCTCTCTCTCTCTCTCTCTCTCTCTCTCTCTCTCTCTCTCTCTCTCTCTCTCTCTCTCTCTCTCTCTCTATATATATATATATATATATATATATATATATATATATAGAGAGAGAGAGAGAGAGAGAGAGATAGATAGATAGATAGATAGATAGATAGATAGATAGATAGATAGATAGATAGATAGATAGATAGATAGATAGATATATATAGATATATACAATAGATATACACACACACACACACACACACACACGCGCGCGGACAGACACTCACACCCTTTCATTGCTGCTACATTCCGTGTTACATTTTACTTTCACAATGAGTGACCAGATTTAGACCGGCACATTTTGGATCTTGACACTCAGTTTAGGAAAGGCTCGTCTGAAGCAATGTAATGTGTTCGAAGGAGACATGCAGCAAGCCACATGTGCACATGCATGCCAATCCACAAGCAGTGAGATTTTAAACACACACACACACACACACACACACACACACACACACACACACACATACACACACGCACGCGGACAGACACTCACACCCTTTCATTGCTGCTACATTCCGTGTTTCATACGCTGCCTTTTATTCATAACATTACATTTTACACCGCAGTGTCTGGGCCAGATTAAGGGTTGTCTCCTGCGGGATGCTTGTGCTTACTCAACCCCAAAGAGCCTGCAAAGTATTTGGCTCCTCTCGAGTGGCAATATGAACATGAACATCTGGCAGCGCTGATCTGTGAAACTTTCTGATAAAGGCCTATCCCGGAGCAAACTTTGTTTGCCTCACATTTTTAGAACATATTGAAGCAGAATGCTGCGTCTGACTGTTACAGAAGAGTGTGACAAAAATACAAAGAAAAAAGGCAAACTGACTGTTGTTGCTGTGCGAAATGTGCTACATTTTACCCCGCCAAAAATAGTCTTTTACATGATTCCAAACCAAAAAGAAGGCTGCTCATGGGTCCTTGAAATGTCTTGCGTTCTTAAATGAAGGCCTTCGGTATCCTTTCACAGAAAAAACTTCAATCCTTCAATATGATGTGAAAAGGTCTTAAAAATCGCTGTTAAAAAAAAAAAATTCAGTGTTCCATTTTCAATTTTTGTGGTAAACTTTTTATTCCCGTTTGATAAACAAGTCTGAATACAAAAATGAGATACGGGATGTAAAAAAAGACCAACCTTTTGTTTTTGTAATGTGTAATATTTTTCATTTTCGTAAACTTGCATGACTGTCATAATGTCACCAAAATAGGTCCACAGTTATTACAATTTTTTTGACGTCAACAGTTTGACCAAGGAAAACATTATTGTATCCATTAATATTGATAAATATTCCCTTTTTTTTTATGAAAAACTGTTGGTCAACCATCATGCTGAAACTGACAGTGTTCAACTTTACTTTATTTTTGGTCAAAATTCTCCAAAATTACCATGTGAAGAGCAACTTAGAGCTAATCATTTTTTTTTTTTTTTAAATAAGAGAACTGAGTGGAGGCACTGTTTGCAAAACGGCAGTATCGTGTGTTTGCCCTCATCATTTAATAGCTTTAATGATTTTTTTTTTCAGAAAGATAGCCAAATGATCGATATTAGAAAGTGTGCCCCGACACAAGAGATTAAAACGGCAAGCTCAAGCAGCAGTCGTTCCACACGTATTTACGAATTGCATTATTTCCGTGTCAACGTTCGGATTGAGGATATCACGTGACCGCCTCCTCTTTTTCTTGGCTGGGAGGAGGCCGTACATTGGCTAAAAGAATGGATCACGTGTACCGTCACTCAGGCAGCTCATAATAGAAGTCACATCTTGTGAAAGGGAAATGCTCTTGAAGGGAGTGACCCGTTCTCCGTGCCAGTCCAAATACCTGGCGCTGAGAAGCAGGAAGGCCGGGGTCGAGGGGTGACCGAGCAGAATCTTATCTGTCCTTCCCAATGGGCGACTCGCACTGTAAAGAACCCTCGCGACATCGGCCCTCTGCAGCGCTCGCCGCCCGGGGGCAGATAACGAGTCCGAGGGCATTTTCGGACACTTATCAGACGCAGAGTTTCCTCTTTTCCTGCCTGGATGGGCCTCTCATCCTGCGAGTCGGGCTATCATTGTTATTGCAGCGGGCTCTCGCTCCTCTTGCGGTGACACCAGATGGCCGACGTAAAGGATGTGTAGCTTTCTTTTTTTGCAATGCGAGGTTCGGGCCGTGTTTGCGTTATGTCGACCCAGTCATGTTTGTAGAGTGAAAAGGTATCCGCAGGAAGTCACTCCGGGCGTTGTCCTGAAAAGGCTTAGCTGGGTTATGCGCTATGATTTTGTCGGTAAAATGAAGAGCTGGTTGAATTTAAATTTGGATTATTTAGAAAACGACTTAAATTTATTTGGGAAAATAATTGAAAAAAAAAACGTCACAGTCGTCATCACGAGAGACCTCGGTTCAATGTGCAAAAAAGGAACTGTGCAGTGTTTTCTTGGCTTTTTGTGTGCCAAACGTATTCTAAAAGAAGGAGCATGTCCATACAGAGGTGTTCGGATCAACCCAATGTCATTAAAGTTACAGCAAGACTAAAGTGTCACCATATTGTTGTGTTTTCTCCTTCTCAGTATTTGTACAGAAGGAAAAATTGTGATTTTAAATGTCTTTTTTTCACAAAACGTGTGTATTACTGTCTGCAAAGTTAAGGTTTGACGAGTTTTCAAGAGCCGTCCAAATTGAATGTTGGCCGTCCCAGGACAGATTGTGTTATTTCAAGCACACTGTCACCGTTTCACAAAATTAGCTACACTAACACACATAAATCTTAAAAATATCCCTCTGACTCATTTGATGAAAAATGTTCCTACTCCTGTCATTTAGTGGACATTTCAAAGTGGTTGTGAAATGCTGCAAAGAGCTTTGTTTTGGGTGACGGCTCCGATTGGATCCCAGTGCAAGCGGACTGGAACTGTGAAACGTGAACCAACAATTCTCCATCTGCACGATGACAAACAAACTGAAACCAAGTACCACTATGACAATAATGTTGGGGTAATTTTGGTTGGCCAAAAAAATATTCCCAACACTTCTTGGTCTCATGTTGTTCAATTGTACACCACAACAGTCAACTGTAATATTGAAAGCAACCCCTTTTTCAAGTCACTCATTGAAAATCTTTTCCACCATTCCACGCGACCTATAAACTGTACAACTCCAATGAACATTAAAGAAAAATCAAAACAACTGATGACAGAAACTGAAACAATGTGGTTGCACAAGTGTACACACCCTCTTACAACGGGAATGTGGCTGTGTTCAAAATGAAGCAATCACAATCAATTTTTTTTGACTCTTCTAGATGGCTCTCTCTGTTCAACAAAAGGCTGAAAGTGCACCGACTTGCCATTTCTGAAACCCAAAACTTTTTTGAAACCAACAGTGCCGTCTAACGCAGTGAATAAATACAACAACTGGTTCATGAAGCATCTCCGGGCTTCACTTTCTCATCGCTAATCCTAACTATAAAAGTACATGCACACTTGAGCTTATTTTGTCCGTACTTCCCTTCTTGAAAATATTTCAAAAATAAATCACTTGAGTTGTACAGGTTATCGGCCACATTAATGGTTGGTAATGATTTTCAACGGTCAGGTTTTATATCACAAAAACCTGGCGTTTAAACTGAGTGCGTCGACTTTTTACATCCACTGTGCCAAATGTTTCCAACAAATTGCAAAACCTCCTTTGATTGCCTTCTTTTCAACCATCACATGTCCAAACTCACGCCCGATACAATCTGCTCTGAGTAGCCAATCATCCTCGCGTTGTTGCCTCAGCACCTGTCACTGATGCATATCCACCTCATGCCTCTTGTCTTGTTTCCACAATCATTGCACTCACCGTCTGTCTTCACCCTGCCTGCTGCGGATGGAACTCATCAGCGCGCCACTTTTTAGCTCCTTGTTAATGTGCTCCTATTCTCTCCAACGTGGCTTGTCTCCCACACAAAAGCTACACCTGCCGCCTGAGCTTGTTCAAAAGCAAACGGGGAAACTGCCTTGGACTCCCACGAGCAATTTGCTGCCTTCCACTTCCCCTTTATTCGCCTACTTTTCCTCTTCCATCTCTTTGTAGCTCGCACGTGTTTTGCCATCTATGAATAGAAACACGAATTCCAAACCGAAACAATAACAAGAAGGGCGCCTACCTTCTTTGGCAGCCAGACGTGGGGACGCGTCTGTGTGTGATGGTGCACTGTAGGATAATGATGAGCTACCTGCAAGGAGATCACATACGAATGGCATTATAAAACCAGAAAATGGATTACAAACGTGAAGGTCCAATTATTTGCGTTACATTTATATTCAATTTACATTTGATTGAATGTTAATAAGAAACCAAGGGAAGCCACTATTTGCAGGACATGATTCAATATGCATCATGCAATTCTAAAAGCAAATAAAACCACAGAGGAACTGCGAGAGGAACCTATAAATGCTCATAACTGGTTTTAAAAAAAATTATTATTTTGAGATTAGCAGCGTGCATTTTCATACATTTTGTACAGCACTTTGAGGACTGATAAAAATCCATCGACCCATTTTCCGACCCGCTTATCCTCACAAGAGTCGCATTGGGTGCTGGAGCCTATCCCAGCCGTCTTCGGGCAGTAGGCGGGGGACACCGGATGACAGCCAATCGCTCACACTCACACCGAGGGACAATTTAGAGTGTTCAATCAGCCTGCCATGCATGTTTTTGGAATGTGGGAGTAAACCGGAGTACCCGGAGAAAACCCACCCGGGCCCAGAGAGAACACACAAACGCCACACGGGGGGGCCGGAGCTGGAATTGAACCCGGTACCTCTGCACTGTGAGCTTGACACGCTGACCACTATGCCACCGGGCCGCTCACTGATAAAGCTACTACTGCCACCAGCAGGTGGCAGTAGAAAGTCCATTGACATTCGGGCTGCTCATCAAATTTTCTGAACCGAGGTCCCATTTTGGGCATCATCACCGAACTCAGTGGAATTTGTATACCGTAGGAGTGAAGCATTGAACAAACTCCCGGCAAATACAGCAAGGGGCAACGCAGTCAATGGACCTAAAATGTTGGGCTAACTCTAAAAGTCAGTCAGCATTTTAATTGCAAAGTCGAGCCCTGAATAATAAAGGCTGGCTAGTCATTTCACCTTATGTAGCAGAACCCGGCGCTGCATTCCTGCGCTTACACAGGCACCCTGGGCGGCACCAAAATGCTCTCTTAATTTTAGCTGCCCCAGGCATAAATCAGCGAGTGGAAAAACAGACCCCCCCAAAAAATGCGCAGAGAAAACACGAGCGCTACTACTACGTGGACCGTGTTAAGATTTAGCGCACAGACAGCTGCTGAGTCGGGAGGAAAGTTTTCCTTTTTCTGAATTGGACAAAAATGAATCACGGTGGAGAAAAGTTTGTGGATGATTTGATGCAGATCCTCCGTGCCTGTGACTGTTGAGGGGGATGGAGTAGCCGACGAGGGCCGTGCTCTGTTATTTTAGGGGGTAGAGCTAAAGGGGGCGAGGGGTGCTCCACAAATGTACGCTAGCCTCCCAACACCCCACCCCTCCTGGTTCTACCTATTCCACCGCACCCCCCAAGGCTCTGGGTCTCGTTTAGAGACCTGGGGCCTCAGAACAGGGGAACCATTGTATGAGGCAGGGTCCCTGCACAGCAATCAAACGCAGCTCCTCATACAAAAATAATTCCTCATGCTGAGTGCAGGCACGCTGGAAGCAAGCGAGCCACCAAAGCAAGTTTGGAATCAGGGGGGAAAGCGTCGAAGGGAAAAGATGAAGACAAAATGGGGGCGACCGAGGAGAGAAGCAAAGGGGGCCGTTTAACCCTTTTCCTGCTGTGCGCCACAGATGTGGGCTGACCCAGACAGGCAAACAGGCAGCATTGCTGAGAAAACCTCAAAATCCATCCCGCAGAGAAATCCGGGATCGCTGTAACGTTGGAGAGGGAGAGCAAGGAGGGGTGAGAGCGAGCGAGCGAGCGAGCGAGAGAGGCAAATGACAGGGAATTTTGACTATGCTGCATATTTATTTGGACGCCTTCTTCCTCCCTTCGAAAACAAACACGTCTTACTAATCTCAGTACAAAAACTAAAAAAAAACCTCCATCTTTCTTGTTCCAGATTACGTAATGTACCCGATGTTACAAAAAAGACGTTCCTCCAGTAAGGCAGAGACGAACGCGAACAGAGTTCGGTCTCGAGCATCTTGACGGACCTCCGTCAACCCAGGTTGTTTATTCTGTGGAACCACAGGATGTCATCACCTAAACATGCGGCATAGACTTTGTCAACAAACCAGGGTTGCAAGTAACTCACTTAAGAGTAGTGAGCTATTAAAAGGGGACAATAAGGCTACTGTCAAAAGAATGTCATACTATATTATCAATGTTGTTTTGCCGGGTCAAGTTCCCATTTGTTCTGGTTTGGAATCACATTTTCCCCATCGGAAACAATGGACATCAAATTCAACTTTTGTCATCGTTTCTACATTTGTATGAATTGTACAGGTCATTCCCGCGATCCTAACTTCCATACAAGCAAAGCAAGGAGTCTCGTTTGAGCCTAATTCACGACAGCCAAATTTGGTGCAATTGAAAGCCAAGTCTGTCTCAAAAAATGTTGGCAAAATGGTGACATTTTGGAGGTTCCACTGTATTGGAAAGAGTAGCTTGCCTGTGTTTTGGTGAGAGAATACAGCACATTTTGGGAAGCATAACAACGAAACGTTAGCTTCTGAAAAGTAAAGCTATACCATCAGGCTTTTGTAGAAGTATAACAATTGCAACGCTTTCCCTGGATTGTCGCAACCTCTACGCAAAGGCCAACGTAGACCGACACAACTTTATGACTTCCAGTGTATGAACTGTACCGAAATCTGCCTTTCAGTTGAGCATTTATCGAGTTTTATCGTTGTGAATTTAGTTTGCTATGAAATCATGGATGTCGGAGAACGCTCTTGCCTTGCGAATGACTGCTGACCACAAGACAGTGTAGTCCTTTATTTCAACCCAAAGTTCGCTGGGATAGGATCCAGCTCCCCGCAACCTTGAGCAGGATTAGCGGTATTGAAAATTGACGGATGGATTCTATGATTTGTTTTTAATTGCACCTTTTTAGGATGCATTTCCGGTACATTGGCTGCTATGAACCTTCAATTCAGCTCACGTATTGGAACTCATTATACTGTAATTGCCACCATATCTCCTCTTCTTTGTTTACATGTTGAAGTTTGCGTCTAGCCGCGGTGGCCCGGTGATCCAGTGGTTAGCGCGTCGACCTCACAGTGCGTGGGTTTTCTCCGGGTAGTCCGGTTTCCTCCCACATTCCAAAAACATGCATGGCAGGCCTGATTGAACACTCTAAATTGTCCCGAGGTGTGAGTGTGAGCGCGGCTGGTTGTTCGTCTCAGTGTGCCTTGCGATTGGCTGGCAATCGGAGACAGCTGGGATCGGCTCCAGCATGCCCCGCGATGTGTGAGGATTAAAACGGTTCAGAAAATGGATGGATGGATGGATTGCTTCTAGCCGCAGCACAAGCATAAATTTACTGTAAAGTGTAAGTCGAGAAATTATCTCCATCTTGAGAACCAAATCAATATTTCATCAAAAACTTAATTCCACCGTGCGTTACGATTTTAATTTGAGTGAAATGCAGTCTGCTGCATCACTATACAGCCGCACCAAAATATATCTTTTGTCACAACGACATGATTTTGAAGTCATCGGAACCGCAAATGGTAAACGTTGCCTTTCGCAAATAAAAAGAAGCATGAAACCATCTGGAATTGAATTCAGAACCCGGCACGGGATAAAGATTATCGGAACAGGATGGATGGATGCAGGTTCAGAGAAAAGGTAGTGAGGCCTACTTGTAAAACAGTCACCCGTCATAATGTCTTTCCAACTGATTATCCAATTGTCCGATATCAGCATTCCTATCTGGCAGGAGCCATCTGCATCTCCACTTATTTCGAAGCGATATAAATTCTTGTTGCGCCGAGTGTCTGAAGTCCCACGTTAAAAGTGAGCAGCTGCAGAGTAACTCTGTTTGGCTGCGAGCAGCAGACGGCTAACAGGACAGGGCCAGCTAGCCCCTGCGCACCAATGATAACCTGCCAATAGAAGGAGCTAATGCGTAAGGAGCTCAATAAAAATGTTGTGAGGGTAGAACGAGAGAGAGAGAGAGAAACATTTTCCCTACTCAGCCTTTAAGGCCAGATGTTTATGGTCTGTATAAACGATTGAGGGTTAGAGAATGTCCCCCACTCAGCAACAGTGCGGTGCAGAAGCCCAGACTTATCGCTCGTTTTTTTTGGGGGTTTTTTTCTTGCACTTTTCCATTTGGACTGTAATCTAGCCAGATACAAAAGAAACAGCGACAGCGGAGAAACAGAACCGTTGCTGTGTTCCAACGGTGCACACTCATGACCAGCTTTGGACTGTTTCCATGAATTTCCCCCCCCCCCCCCCCCCCAAAATATCGAAGCGAAACTCCAACACTCGCGTTTTGTGTTTTGGTACTGTTGTAATTTCTGCAGTCTCTCTTAACCTGGCTTTTATCCCCGGCGAGTGCTCGGTTCCCTGCACATGTGGTATCAAACCGACCTACGTGGGTGCGATAAAGCAAACAGTCCGCGGTCCTTCCCCCCGACAGACTAATTTGAACAAATTCTCCAATTGCAACCCAAATTGAAAGCACATTGAGTTGCGGACAGCTATCATTTATAATTTTTTTTTTTTTTTTTTTTTAAATCTGGCTAAGTGACCAAGAATCAAGCCAAAATATTGCACTGGCAACTACCCTTGTTACGACAAGCAGCTGGTTGGCCAGACACATGTTCTCGTTGTGCTGGCAGAGGCACCGGTGTGGCAACCTGAATGATGTCTCTGCACGGGACACGGCGGCTACGTTTGGCCGCACTCGGGCCGCAGGGTGGGGAAGTGTCTCCCAGCCCTGCGCTGGAGTGTAAATTCAGACCTTAATGACTGTGTGGAATGTTAATCAGAGGTTCAATAAACAGACTCACGCATGATGCACACAGATGTCTATGAAATGATTGCAGTGCCCCTTTCGACGATTTACTGTTTGGGAGTCGGGGATAATGGATGAAGGGGAAGTTCTATTGGCGTCGATCACGTGACCTAAAATCACTCGTAGTCGCATGGCTTGGCTCAGCCACCCCCTCCATCATTTATTTTTTTTTTTTTGTTGAGCACTTGAGATGTTCGGCCAGCCTCCAACACTCATGAGCGGAGCCAGAAGTCTATTATCTGGACAGGTTTACTTTCAACGATGATTGTGCAGAAGGAGAAGAGCGAATGGATTTAGTTACCAAATCATTGTCCCTGCAGGGTCTGCCTCAACCCTCCATCTTCCCACTCCGTCTTCTCTCAGACATTTGGTCCTAACGCACTTAGTCTTGCCCTTAGGGTTCCGGTGTCAAGAATTTGCTGTGCGCTTCCCAGAACAGCTGCTCTGAAGCAGGTCAGCCCACGGATGGGAAGGGAGCGTTGCTTTTGTATGTCGGGAACGGATCCAAAGCAATTTCAACGGGCAAGCGGAGAGGATTCCACGGCGCACGAGGTCGACATCAAAAGAGGGGGGCCAGCACCGGGCAAAAGTCACGGTACAGCACGTAAGCCGTCGCTAAGTCATGCGGCCGGTGGCCATAATGAAAACTGCCGTGCCTAGTGGTGGTCAGACAGATCCAGCCGGCGCAGCATTGCACAATGAGGCCGTTATACTCATGACAAGCATCCCTCTCTGCCCTGACAACGTGAACGGGGAAAAACCGTTGACACCCACAAAGTACCGTTCCCATGACATCACGTTGAGGCCCATTACAACGTTTTGGGAGTAAAGTGAAGTTGAGTGGAGACATCAATCACTCCGCCCGGGTGCGGTTGCTTGATATTCCGCAGCAGTGAAAGCAGCTCCCGCTGTTCTTTAGCTTACGATGCAAAGTATCCAATGATAGCTCCAACAGGTTTCTGTGATAATCGCCGAGATCATCGAGCTGCTGCGCTTGGAAATCTCGGCCCCGCCAGATGGTGCATTTTATATTTCAAAGGCATTTGCATACGGCCTCGGCAAATTGCTTTGGGTTCCCAGCTGAAACATATGAAAGCCGGATTCCATCTAGAGCCTCTTCAAAGGTAATAAGCTTGAATTTAGTTGCCTGGACACACCGGTCTAGCCTGCTTCCCGAGGCAATGCACCTGGACGTCTTGCAAAAGTCCACGTGCTTTTCTAGCGCAGCGAAGTGTAACGAAACATGGACTTGATGGATATCTCCACAAGGGAGGAACACTGCTAAGGACCTCGGAGACATCGTCGTGTGGAAAGTTTCCCGGCTGACCAACGGAGCCAACGCGATGGACACGGTGTCGCAGTTAAACTGCAAGCTTGGAAACAATCCCCAGTGATCAGTACGGCAAATTATCGAATTTATTCTTTCTCGTCCGCGGCTTCGTTTTCGCTGAATGCATATCATTCATCCAATGTCACCCAAACAACCTCTTTCCAGATTTGCTGGAAAGTACCTACTCTTTTCCAAAGAATGACAGTCATTGGAAGAGAGAAGGTACCACCCGTTTCGATGGATTCACAGCCCCCGTCTTTTTTTTTTTTTTTTTTGCTGACTCTGGATAAATCAATCATCGAATCAAATGCCTATTTGCAATGACGTGACCATTTTGGGAGAGCAACACTTACTTTCCCTGAGGTAATTGAGATGAGAGAGAAGAACTTCGGCGTTGTACATGGTGGTGAGTCGGAGGAAGTCGTCCTTGCTCATCTTGCACAACTCTTTGCCGTCCGTGTTTTGAAACAAGGACGTGTCAATCTCCAACAGGCCGTACTCCTTGATGGCCCACTCTAGCCACTGGCGCACGTGGTCCTGGGACCACAAGGAAGGATCTGCCGGAGGAAGGAACCAAAGTTGTCGTTTATTGCCTGCGCATTCAATTTGAACTTACATCTGGACTTGGAGGAGGACGAGGAGGGAGTTGAGCGTTTAGCAAGTCGCGCCATAAAAAAAAAAAAATGGACACGTTGAAAACGGAATGATTTATCAGCGGCAGGTACGGCTCCGTTATTAGATATGAATAATTCTTTGTCCTCCTTCGACCACAGGAGGATTCATCAGCGTCGGATAATGTTTCGGGTAAATCGACTTTCACAGGGGAGTCTTCATTTTCAAATCCCTTTCTGTCATTGTTCAACATTTCTTATCTGGAGTTCCATCTGGAGAGACTTACTCAACAAAGCTCAGTTTCTGTTGGATATACTGCTTAGACAATGTGGAACCCAGACTGGTAGCAGTCAAGGTGCAGCCTCCGTGTTGAAGGAGTGTCTGTCTGCATCAGTTTTAAATCAACCTGTGACAATTCACCGGGGACTCAAATGACATTTTTTTTATCCCCTTCTCCCATTTTTTAAAATAAAATCAATTTGCCGTGATTGCTTTCAGGAAAAATGTAACCCCCTTTCCCATCTTTGTGGCTCGAATGAATAATTCTGGCAACGTAACCTTTCTTCGAAATTACAGGGCTGAAACTGCACTTGTAGCTACACAAGTTGTGCCATTTTCACATTTTTTAATGATTAACTTGGTGAAACCATAGCTGTTGAAGAAATAGAACTCTGGCAGACCGAGAGATATTTCGACTCGCAAACACTCAGCCGCACTCTTGTGGGAGAGATGAAACATTGGCACCCAGCTAAATGAAAATAAGGCTGCCTGGGTGAAGCTGTGTCAAAAGAGAAAGGACTATAGAAGCAAATATGAATAAATCATTGCTTCTGTCTATGAAATACACACACACACACACACACAACTTCACACAGCACATTTGGGACGTAGTTACGTTTCGAGTACTCACCAGCCGGCACAATGACTCTCCGTTCATTGGTGGTCATGTTAGGGGGAGGAGCAATTTTCTCATCCATGTAGTTTCCATAGTTCATCTGAGACGTCTCGTTATTCCCCACCAGCTTATTACATTTACCCACGCTGCAGTCCACTGGAGACTCCCTGCTAAGCACACACAAGTGTATTGCCAAAAAATATTAGGACGTCTTGTGAAATGGTTGTTTGGATAAAAAGAAGGACTGTGTTAGTTAAAACAAGACCATTGTCAAGGGAGTTTGCTAGGTTTGTAAATAATAGTGGATGAGAAATGTCCTAAACAAATATCAATTTGAGGATTTTTTTTTTTGGGGGGGGGGGGGGAAAGGGGGGGGGGAG